>JAVSIQ010000704.1:0-21376 GCA_038502775.1 Hippodamia convergens
ACCTACGTTTCGCAAATTGTGGCTTGACTTTTTATAATATTATCTATTATATTCAAATATACTTGTATTTTCCGTTTGACCCAATTCACAAAATATATTGTAAAATTACAATTATTTGCATCAAAAGAGCTATTTTTTTATTCTAAATTATTCTGTTATTCATAAACAATTTACACACAAACGGTTTTAAAAGATATTTCTATTTTTAAGAAACAGTTTTCTCTTCGAGTTAATTCATTTAATATATATTATACATTTCTGCATCAAAATATATAACGCCAATACAAAATATAATATGGAAAAAATGTAGTGGAACTAAATAAATGCAAAATATTTATTTTTATTATTGTTTAAAGCCATCGGAACGAATACCAACTGAAATATTATAATAAGTGACGTGTATAATAAAAAAATAATAATATAATATCCACACTCTGCAAGTTGAATAATTTGAAAACACGAACCACCGACCTATTTGAGTTCCCTTTTCAAAACAGATTTTAAACAGGTGCTTTCCATTGGATTTCAGCTATGTATATACTTAAATTTACTTACACATTGATTTCCTTTACGATTGTTACTTAACATATTTTAATAAGTTATCATCTGCTCGTGGTTCGTACTTTCTTGTCACACTTATGTCAAAAAACCGTAGCACGTAACTCGATATTTTTCCTCTACAATAAAAACTATGAATCATAAATATTTTTTGGTAACCATGTATTCGAAAACTTTCGAAAAATCGGTAGGAAACATAACTATATTATATGTTAAGAAAAAAACTAAACAGTGACTGTATAATATTATAGTGAAAGCATATCACCAAAAATGATTTATTATTTGTTTACTGCAGTCGTAATGACAATAATAATTGTATTCAGATACAAGCAGAAGAATACACATTACACACTCAAATATACTGTAGCGATATTATTTTAGTTTAGTGTACACAGTACACGATATGAATGTATCTAACAGGAATGGCAAGTTTTTTCGTATAATGCGTCTCAAATAACAAAATATTATGATTCATTCTTTTTGGCCAGCATTATCGCATTAATAATATTTAAAAAAACTAAAAAGACAAACAATATTTCACAAGAAAATGCATTACAGGTACAATTTTAAATGTAATATAATAACATTATGTAGGTAATACTAATTTAAAAACAAAAAACCCGATTCTGAATAGAGACATGTTCTGAAACAGGTCATATACAGCCTATATTAATAATTATATTTTGATGTATTTATACTGCAGCTATTAAAGTAATTTAAATTTAACTATTAGTAATATCGAAGGTTGAATTAATTTTTCCCAAAATGTTGCAGTTTAAAATGTTGTGTGTATAAAATATAATAAAAAATGTGTGTGCTACGAATAAGCACTGATGAAGTGAAACTTCATTATAGAGGGTACGAAAAAAGCAAAGATTTCACCCGTCACGGTCGAAATAACTGTCAAATATTAGGTTTGTATGAAATAAAATAATAGAATTTTCAATTGAAATTAATTATTATTATTATTATTATTATTATTATTATTATTATTATTACTATACAAATTACAAAGATTATTATTTATTACCTTAGAAACCTTAGTGTCATGACGGTCAATCGTGACGGCGATAATTTTTAAACTCTAAAGAAGTTTCACTTCAATAATATACGTAATCATTTCAATTACCCGCAAATTACAACACATTCACTAAAATCCTTATTCTTCGTTTAAATTTAAATTTACATATCTATAAAAAAAAATTGTGCTTAAATATTTTTAGATTTTTCGTTTTTTGTATGAATTACTTACTATTATGACTCATATGCCGACAATTTCACAACCTAGAAATTCTTTTTAGAATTCGGCGAAAATGTTTTTTTAACAGACGGTACTATTCTATTTTGTAAGATCTGTGAAGTTAAAGTGAATTGTGAAAAACGATTTACGGTTACTCAGCATCTAAAAACGAATAAACATGAGCGGTTGTTAAATCGTCAACGAAATAGTATAAAGGTATCAACTACACAACAGTTGTCTCTTCAAGTACCTCCAAAAAGTGTGAATTTTCAAAGATTTATGTAAGTCAATGATGTGTGCTAATGTTCCTCTTAATAAAATTATGAATACTGAGTTTCGGTCATTCCTAGAAAAATATACCCTTAAAGATATTCCACGTGAATCTACTTTAAGAAAAACGTATTAAAATGAATGATACGAAGAAACAATCGATAAAATTAGAAAACATGTCGTTGGGAATACAATTTGGTAATCTATCGATGAAAGTACTGACGCCGAAGGTAGATTTATTGCGAACGTAATAGTCGGAACATTATTGGTAGATGAACCTGGTGACATATTTTTATTGACATCCGAAGTTCTTGATAAAGTTAATTTTTCAACAATAGCTAAACTATTTGATGCATCAATGTTTATTTTGTGGCCAGATGGAATCCGGCACGATGACGTACTTTTATATTTTGTAAGTGATGCGGCTCCGTATAATATGAAAAAAGCTGGTACAGCTATAAAAGCATTATACTCAAAAATGATACACGTCACATGTTTGGCTCACGGAATGCATAGAATAGCAGAAGAAATACGTAGTCATTTCCCAAAGGTATAGATAAATTAATATCGAGGGTAAAACAAGTGTTTTTGAAAGCACCGTCTCGTATACTATATTATTTAAAACTGAAGCTCCTGGAATTCCACTTCCGCCGGAGCTTATACTAACACGTTGGGGACATGGCTACAAGCAGCTTCATACTACTGTCAATATTTAAAGAAATATACAAAGTTTTACAACTTATAGATTCGAGCGATGCGGTTTCTATTAGAGGAGCTAAAATCATTGTAAGTGACCGTTCTGTGGAAATGAACTTAACTTTCATGCAAATTATGGTTTTTAACGTCAACAATAACACAACACAAAAAACAAAAACTCCCGTAACATGAATCAATAGCGATAGTAAAAACCATCGAAAATAAGTTAGAGCACATTATTGACGAGGCAGGCACTAGAATTAAAGAAAATTAAAAAATGTTTTGGAAAAAAACAGTGGTTTAATGATTTAAAAAAAAATCATCAAGCATTTTAACTGTTGAAGCAACGTCAATGGAAGGACTACCAGAAGACTTAAATGGGAATGACTTGGCGCACTTAAAATACGCACCCATAACTTCATCGGATATTGAAAGAAGTTTTTTTCGCGCTACAAAATGTACTTACAGACAACCGTCGTTAATTTGAGATAGAAAATATCAAGAAAGTTCTGGTTATTCAATGCAATACATTTACAGGTATGACGGTTACAATATAATATAATAATATATGTTTAATGAATTAAAAAAAAAAAAAATATAATTTTTCAAATAACTTTTATTCTATATATATTTTTAGATTGAAAAAATACAATCCATCAAACACAAAATACAAGCCTGCAAAAACATTAAGCCAAACATAAAAAATAAATTTTTTTGTATATACGTAGTACCTTTTTTTGCATATTTAATAAATTTTATTTTGCATATTTAAACATATTTTAAAATTTTTTTGTGCATATTTGCATGCATATTTTGGCTTTTTTAATTCCTATAACTTCCGAGCCCTAATTATGAGTTATGAGGAACCTTGAAACCTCTATTAAGTTTTCAAGCCGTAGCTATACAAATTGAACTCGGGAGATAAGTATTATTGTTTCATATTCAATTGAATATCTTATAAATGTTGAGCAACAAAATCATTTGAACATTTTCTAATCAATTACTAATTACTAATTAGTTGTGTTGTAAAAATATGGCTTGGTAAATTAGTAAAATATGAAAATTGTAAATGAATACAAACATCTTGTTTTGTAAAATCTTTTTACTAACAAATGCCAAATAGATCCAAGCACCCAGTATGCTATCTTTAATCGTACTTATTACCATGTAAATAAAATTATTAATCAAATATATAGAATACGATTTCCAAAAAGTAAATAAAAAAAAATGTTTAAATATAAAATTATAAAATAACGTAAGTACATTATTTTGATATTCCCGGTCTTGTTGAATTGACCGGTTTTGAAATAAATAAAGTTACTGCTATACGTTACCCTCTAATTGAATATGATGGTTATCTACCGATAATTGTTAATCGCTTCTCAAAATTAAAACTTACAAACCGGCCGGAAGTGGTTACCAGACCCAAAATTAGTCATGTTTACCGGTTTCCGCCAAAAACTGGTTACCCGTTTCAATCCCTGCTTTAAACAAAATACTAAAAGTATTGACAGTTTTAAATGCTTATTTATAACTTAAAATTAGTCTAAATATTTTAAATATTTCACTGACTAAAAGATACGACAATTTCAACAAAATGTTTCAAGTTTCTACAATCAATGCTTTTTGAGTTAGAACCAACAATGAGAATTTGTTAATTTACGTGTGAATATCCAATTTCATAAAAGTTTAAACTTCTGATGCATTACGAGCTTGCTCATAAAAAATATATGCGGAATTGAGCAACACTTAGACTGACAGCGAGTTGAAGCAAATTGTAAAAATAATTAATAATTATGTATATTATACATTATTACTAGTTTAAATATTCAGAGTGTTTTGTTATTAGAAATTACAGTAAGTCTTGAGTGAGATGAATTTGCGCTCGACCTGGCTAGGAGAATTCACGTCTGAACTATATTCCTGTTCTTTGACCCAATTACATAATGTGACCCTGCATTCAAGGAGATAATAATTGACGTAAATATTTTCCCCTTTTAATATTATGATAAGACTTGTATCGATGTATATTTTCCAGGATTGGATAAGTATATCAGAATTGATATATCTCCTATATGCGGCTATATGTGGATGTCTTCACAATTTGTCCTCGCATTCCGCATATAATCGAATTACAATTTTTACATGAAATCGTCTAATACTATATATCATATATGGACGTATAGTGTTTGTTTTATTGATGATATCTTATGTGGATTTATTATACGAACATAAAACACACAATTCCTGTTTGACCTACTTTAAGAATTATAATATTGAGTTATAATATAATATGTATCGTAATATACTAATATGATATATCTACTAAATATGTTGAGCATATTATGCATAAATTACTATTATGGGTATAGTATATTGTTATTTTGTAGTATTTTATATGTGTGTATACAGAGTCCACAACTCATCTATCAAAACCTATAGTACCTATATGCGTCGACAATTTCGAAGATGAAAATATCAACTTATCAGTAGTCCGTTCTAATTGAAGAAAAACCAAACTTGAACATAATATCATACTAAGCGTCCAAAAAATGTAAACGGTCTTCCGCAAAATTTGGTTTCAATGGTTACGACGGCCGTCATAGCCGTCGAAAATTATAATATTTAGCGTTTCTAGACATATTATGAACACGAAAACGGTCCGATGGTCGCGGATACAACATTCGACAATCGTTCGGACAGCCTAAACGGAATTCGTGAAAACGTTGTTTTTAATCAATGGAATCGATGTACGAAATAATAAAAAAAAAATCAAGTCGTAAAACCGCGAGCACCACCGTCCGACGCAGGTCCGAGCGGGTCGCAGGACAACAATATCGAGTTGGTAAAAAGATTCCGGCGAACGACATTTTTTATATATATTATTCTATTCCGTTCTATTTTTTTTAACCGAATGGTTCCGAGTAATTTATTACCGAGACGGTATAGTATTTTCATCCGGCACAGTGCATTTGATGCGTACGCTAGTTGTTTTGTACGACACACACAATGTGTCCTGCCGCAGGTAGATAGGTTAGGTTAGGTATACATACACACATACTGACCGACGACCGAGCAAATAACAGTGATGACATTAGTTCGTTTCGTTCCACTTCAACGTATACGCCTACCTCGTATAGGCCCGGCACTACCGTCACCTCCACAGTCGCGCGGGCCACCTCCATATACAGTGGCAGCGGTGCCTTTTATCCCCCCCCTCCCCGTGATGCTCGTCGTCGACGGTTTTCCGTTCGACGGGGTTTTACACTCGCCCGCCTCTTTCGATTGTCCGGTATATGAAGTGCCCTAGCGCATTTCCGTGTCAAAAACACGAAATCTGTCCATTATTAAATTGTCACCACGTCCGCGTCTGCCCCGCACCCTCCGCAGGATGACGAGCACACGAGAGCTAGGCACGTATATTATATAATGCATTATTTAGAGTGTCGTCCGTGTGCGCATACACTCACACAAGTACACACACACACACACCTACAACCGACATAAATGACTGAACGCGTCACACGATTTTCGCCAACAAGTTTTCTCTTGCCACTCCGGTGTTTGTGCGATCAAACGAATCGCTTTGGCACCGAAACGTCGCGATGAATATTTTATTCGGCTTAATAGTGCCACCGTACGCGCTGTCGTTAAACTAAAAGTCAGTCTGAGTCGATTTACACATAATCTATTATTATATTATAATATACCATAATATTGCGATACACCAAGTAGACGGATGCTGGAAATAAACGGACGCTAATCGTAGAAATTATTGAAAACATAATTATGTCACCGTCGCGAATCACTAGCAGTCGTTTGATTTGTTGTAAAACTATTATTTATTAACAAAACGCAAATCGACCGCTTCGATTACATAAACTGAAGCAACTATAGTTAAGTATACGCGAAAAGTGAACGGTTTAAACCGCAATGGTCTTCACTGCGTTGTTACTTTCATGCATGCCTCAGCCATTATATTACTGTCGATCAGTGGCGTGACCAGTAGAGATGGATTTTCGGGATATGATACCTTCCACCCTTTAAAAATCCACGGTAGGTACTGCACTGCAGTCCGATGTCGGCCGAGTGTAATATGCCTTATTAATACATATTTACTGCGAGGCCTCTTCACCGAGGCAGTTGTAATATTATACTTAACAGTGAAAAAATTGACACTGATGTTTTCATTTTATACTGTGCACAATATTTCGTAAAACGATACCGAGAGAGTATCAAAATATCGTTTATAATTATTTACGTTCTCGAATGACAGAGACTTTTTTCCTAAAAATGTTTGCACCGAAAATTATAGTAATATAGTAGGCTCATACCTGCAGTTATCTGTACATGTATACACTTGTATTGGGGGGGGGGGGGGTACGGTGCAATGTTAAATTAACTAGAACTATATTATAATCTGGTTGGTCGGTCGCTTGTAGATAATAGTTGAAAGTTCGTAATTTGTGTAAAGCCCTAGAGACCAAGCGTATTTTAGCGTTCAACGACGTTTGGTTAAAGCTCGCGAATAATAGAGGCGCCGGTCGCACCAGTATAATATAATGCAGTCCGTGGAAATAATTATGGAAATTTATTACACTACACACACGCACGAACAGCGTTTTAAGACCATGTTTGTGATGTATTATGTTATATTATTATATACGTCGGTTGAAATTAATATATGCCATTATAACTCCTGCAACATAAAAAAAACATTTCAATGTTCCCAAACAACCAAATTGTGAATTTTTTAACATGGTAATATGTAACAAATATCGATCTGAGTAGACACCAGTGTCTAAAATAATGACCTCGCGTGGGTCCATACATTACCTATACTACAACGGCTAACGGATAAGCTAATAAACTACCCCGATCACAACACTTCACTCCAAAACCTAATTGAGACTTCATTAATTTTTCTCCTATCCATCTTCAAGATTTCAAAGACCTATCATCATTAACATAAATTAATATATATTTGAAAGCGTAGGTACTCTGGCTTTACCAATACCTACTTCAAAATTTGGCTCGCATAAATAATTCGTTAAATATTCCGGCTAATACTCAGCTCGTTATCTTTCCTCTAATTATCGACTGTCTAACCTTTATTATTTTTTGTCTACACTCAATCTATTCATCAAACTGGATTCAACATTTAAAAGTTTAATAAGTATTAATTTGTAATATTGTCGAAATGATAAATGATTTTGAGTACACGCAGGTTTCTAAAAAAAAATAACTCGCAACTAAAATAACAATATGACTGAATTATTATTATATTTGAAGATATGAAAAAATTCCTATAAGGAATTTATCCTCAGCTAAAGCAATACCACTAAATCCTACTCGGCAGTAAAAATAACGTGCGTGTGCGTTATGCAGTTATCCCCGACGGTAGTGTGCTGCAGTCGTAAGTGCCAAATAATATCGAAATAAATTTCGCAACGACCACCGATGACGCCTCTCGAATTTGAATGTCGGAGAGAACAAAATTTCCAAAATCCAGTGACGTGACTACCGAAATGCTTGATTGCGACCAGTCGCGTATGTAATGTGCACTGTGTAGGTAGGTAATAATATCAAAAATACAAAAACCGTTTTATTCGACACGTGGAATATGAATAATATTCACTCTCCGCAATACGAACGATTGAATGATGCCGGATAATGACGTGTTATGATATTATTATTAGAAGAGCGTTAAACACGGTATCGATACTATATTAATATAGGGACCTACCTACGTTATGCTAAAATAAAAACTCAGAACGATAAAAAAACGTTTTACAATAATAATATATTATTACGGATTACGCGTTTACTGGCACGTCGTAAAATGTTCGTGTAGGCAGCGTACGCAGTCGACGAGTTACGAACATTATATTAAATCGTCGATTTACTATACCTTGCAGGAATATCGGGATTATAATATAATAATTTACTATAATAGAGGTACTTCACGTTATATCGGTATTTTTCATCCGTTCTGATTGGATTATGCGTTTTAATGTCGGCTAGGATTTCATTCGGATCGTGGTCTGCGGGTTCGGTTTGTTGAAATGTTTTAGAACTCTATCAGGAGAGTGTGTTATACACCGAGTCCGAGTGATGGCGTACGTTTACGTTTTCATATTATGACAATGATATCAAATATACGATATGCGAAAAGACAACTCATTTCGTACTGAACAAAAATTATTGAAAATAATTTGAACTATATATACGTTTAATGGTATGTCTGGCATGCGATAAAATATCTCTGTTGCCGAGACATGATCATTATTATTAAATCGACGATCAGTGCGATATTATCTGGATTATATAACTGATAGCGATGGAACACACACACACACATATATATATATATATATATCTGACATTTTTATCCGCTGTAATTGGAATATTATGCATTTTTAAATGTCTGTGGTTTGATTCGATATGTCAGTTATTTAATTTTCAACATTGTTCAATAATTGCATTTTTAATTTATTGTAAAATAATATTATCATAATTTTAAATTTGACGTCATTAATGGGTCTAAAAAACATCTAAAAGATGTGCAAATCTAATTTTTAATCTCAACTTCAAGACACGACATGAGTCTTGAAGTACTACAATTTAAATAATAAACAATATTATATATACAACAATATGGCATCATAATAGGAATTAGGATGATTTATTTAAAATAACGGATTTTTATTTTAATTGTATCAATTTCTTACGTTATTGATTTTTCTTTAATCGACATGGTACTTTAACTTAACCCATAACTTACTTACTTATTGTAAATTGTTGTCTTTTTATATTATCGGTTCAATAATATCGATATAATATATTTTGATAATGATATTTAATAAATAATTATTTGACCCAAAAACTGTTTACAGTTATTGATGATTACCTATTTAAAAGTTATATTTAAAATATAAATATTTTCCGTGCTACATATTTTTACGTTTTTTCCGTTTTTTATTTATAAACATCAATATTTTTATATCAAATTTTATTCTTTATTGTATTGAACTCTGGGAGTAATGTTGTGCTGCGCAACTATATTTGCAACACATCATCAAGATGAATTGAAAAAAAAAAATATGCGGGATAAAAAGATTTAGTGTTCAATTTTGTTGGGAGCATTTTGCTGATTCACAGAAAATATATTTATAGGAAAAAAACGGCAAAATGTTTGTATGTGACGTGTACCGACTAAATGGAAATAAATAAATATTAATTTACCAAATAAAAATGGAATAAAATAGTGCGCATAATATTATGTCAATATTGCAGCAAGGCAAATAGATAGGAAGTCAAAATGTAGATAGGTACCTACGATGTGTAGTGAGTTCGATATCCGTATCGCACAAATTATTTCTACCGATTCTTTTCGTCATCGTCGTGCAGCCGAACCATCTCGACCGCATCACGCATTGGCAGAAATCAGTGGCTCCCCAAATGTCCGCGGACCCCAAATTTTTAACAGAGTGGGATCGAAGCCCCCCTCCACGCTCACATCGGTGTTAAAAATGTTAGCCTCCCTGAAATTTTAATGGATTTCTGACTTTGCCATCACGATCTCGTTTCACTTTTCATCTCGCCCGTGAACGTCGAAGTACTTAGACGTATACCCCGTCAGTAAAGTTACCTACGCGTGTTTCCGTCGTGACGACAGACGACCCCTTAAGGTGGTTTTTCCGCACCTCTGACATTTCGGACAGTGATAACGGACCAGTGGGGTTACGCGAACTATCACCACACGACCTCGTGTGTAATATGTGTGCGTTTTGCCCCGTCGACAAGTCTGTCAGACTCAGATCTCGACTGGGTGGCGCATGACGATTTGTCCACGGTCCACATATCAGATGGCTGAGTTTACTTGTGACCAATACACCGTCCGATGGCGACATTGCATCGTTGTTTACCGGTTAATGTGTGTATCTGGTAAAGACTCTCTCTATATATATATATATTTATGTGTGTGTATTTATTTAAGTTAAAATCGTACAGTCTTTTACTTGGTATATTTGATTGTTCTCACCGTGTCCATAACATAGTTCCTTTTTGTGTTGTTATAATGACGACGGGACGTTGCAGGCGCACAGAGCTTGTGCTGAGACATTTGTAAAAACTGCGCGTTTTATTTCTAAGCATGGTATCAAACAATTACAGCACTGTAATGTACCTATAATAATTAATATACAATTTGATAACAACGTATTGAACTATATTTGAAATGAATATTGAACTATGATTATTGATTGATTCAATGTACCTACGTTGATGGTAATTACTAATTAAAAATTAATAGTATATACAATATGGCCAATATGGGTATGAATATTAATCTGTATGTACGTGGATTGATAGATAGTTGAAAAAATGATAATATAATTTGTTTCAAACTTGAATTTACATTAATAATATTTTAATATTATAAATGTATTATAATATATATTTCATATAGGTTCTATAGCACCTATTTTAGACACTGGTTAGATGCGTATCTACAACTGCCCATTTTAATTTAAAAGTTACCATATCTCTGTCGGCCGATGTATAAATTATTGTACTTCAGTGTTTCCGCACTGCCGCCGTCAAAAATAATAATAATAATACAAATATATTATCTGATAAAATAGTCCGATCTCGGATAATATAACTCTATCAACAGCTAATATCCTGCAAACGGCTGTGGGAAATGTACATCAGTATCTATTAGGTATAGGTACGTCTCAGGTCTTATGACAAGTTGTTTCTATATATTTAAAAATGGAATGGCTACGACGTATCGTTTATTCCATGTGACGGTTTTGCGAAGAGTTATTCGCACATATGTGTAATATTACGCAATGTACAAAAAGTTAGTTCCGTTTCGCAAACCGGATGAAATTATTGCTATCCATTTCACGAAACGGATCAGAACGCGAAATGGAAGTGACATGTTATTATAATAATATATACAGTTATCGTTTATTTCCGTCGAGCCGTCACTGCTCATTTTATTATCAACATCTTCAATAATATATCGGACGAGACGCCACAGCCAGACATCGTGGCTGACACCGCCGCCGATTTACCACCGATCCGAAATACTGACCATAAATTGTATGTGTGTACCCTTGTATCATACGCAGTGACTGTTATCATATTTTACTATCGATTAATATATCATATAAGTGTGTCCCACGCGGTCCTCCGAAGAGACGTCATAGTCTTGTATAATTATTAATTACTCACAACACATATTTTTACTCAACAGGTGTCATATTTATTATTTATTTTATTATTTGATATTTCTGTTTGTGTAATCCAGCGGTTCCCAAACTGCGCTCAGCAGAGCTCTGGGATTCTACGACAGTAATTTCAGGGCTCCGTGGACATAATTTCTGAATTAAATTTAAATAAAGTAACATTTGGTTTATCGTGTTTATTTTTTATTAATACATATCATTAATCCGAAAATTATTTTTTCGTAGTCGAAAACGATATTGGATGAGATTTGGTACTGGAGAGTCGTCTCAATTGCTTTATCGTTTATGATTATACCATTAAGAAATTAACGTCATATAATAATGATTCATTACATTAACCCTATTTAGAACTTGTGCCAAATTTACACGTTAATGATAAATAGGTACAATTGTATAGGCAAACTTATAATACTGTTAGAAAAAAATAATAATATGCACATAATATATTAGAATCTAATACTGAAGTCATTATTTACCATTGATTATTTAGTTCAATTAATATTATAATATGAAAACCACAAAAATCAATGATAAATAATATAAAATAATAAATATACCTAATAAATACCTAACAAATGAACATTTTATTTGTTTAAGTTTGTAAAAAGTATGAAATCACGCAGTAATCAACACTTCATTAATTATAACGTATTATTAATAATGCTATATAACATTTTCGTAACAATGGGAATGCAGAGGCTGGTTTATCGTACAAACGTAAATCCTATTGGCGAACAATTTAACGCTACAACAATTTGATTGCTCACGTGTGTTAACTGCGGTTCGTACGACCATTCCGAGCGATCAGTCTCTCACATTAATTGCTGTCTAGGAAGACCAAACTAAAGAATAAATGTCCACAGTATACAACTAATATTCTTTTCCGTCTCCAGAGTAGTAATCGTTCACGCTCTTAATAGGTCCGGTGGTCAGTAATATTATTTTCTTAATCATATATTATTATTCGTTTAAACCTGAAAACCGTTACCACTCAAATTTACCCCCTCCTATAATATTGTTAATAATTTGTATGTCGTCTGACATGGAATATTCAATGCGGCTACCAGAAAAATAATTTCTAAAGCGGATAATTTTCCGATCAAGTTAGCGTATTGATTGTCTCGCCACAATTTTTCAACGATTTAGTATATAACACAAGAAACAAAGTTCACTAAAATGTTATATATTGTGAATGATATAGTTCTGTATAAATATTTTCTTCATTCAAATGCGGTTAGAGTTTTAGACGTGATATTGTTTTATTTAGATATCGATATATGACTTAATATTTTACAACATGAAGGGTTCCACAAAGTTAAGTTTTTTTTTTGGAGAGAGATGTCTGGTTGTTGTATTGAAAGTGGGTTTTTTTTAGAAGCCACGATATTATTATTAAGCTCCTCGCAAATATTTACATTTGAGATAAAACTATATACCTCAGCGAAAAGTTTTTATATTTATTGCATATAAATACTTTACGTCAATAAGTTATTCAGATTATGACGGCTAGTGATAAAGCTGCAGTGGTTCGTTGTGTGTTATATTTTCACGAAAAAACTTTTCTAGTCATGTATAAAACCTGCTTAAAAAGTTGCGTAATATAATAGCTCCACTATTGATTGCAAATTGTGCTTACTGCAGGTTAAACCGGTAGTTTATGGAATTTCCGAGTAAGTTTATAAACGAAATATCCAAAAGGTGATAATGAAATCGTAGGTACTATCCACATCTAACCGCGAGCAATAGGTACTAAAAATCAATTTTTTTACGTATTTAATTTACATTCAACAGTTATTTATTATTTAAGTTTTAATAAAAACGAATGGGCACTTTGAAGATAAGTTCGAAGGTTTAGTACAGCGTATGGTCGTATACCTATACCATCTTCCATTTCGTTTTAGTTTATATAATACCCTTATACCTAAATCGTTTTAACTGCAACAAATGTTATCTTCTTGGAATTAAAATTGTACGGTTTCCGTCCAGGATCGGTTATATATAATATATACTCACCACCAGTTATTATTTCGACGGCTTGTCTCCTGCAGCTAAAAGTCGAATTGTCCGACCGCACAGTAAATTCCTGCTGAGACCGTCTCACGTTGTACGGTGCACTATATATATATAGGGGCGGAATTCCGCGGGGCATGACGTTTGATTGTGATTTGCAACCCTCGAATTTCTAGCCAGACTTAGGTCGGTCACGGCTCGTGTGTGTGTGTGTGTGTGTGTGTGTGTGGCCGGAAACACGTCGAGCCGATGGTTTATTGCGGATTCTTCCTTCCCGTTTAATTCGAGGACGCGCGCCATTTTTCAAAAATTGTGTTCTCAGCAGCCGTGTCGCGTAGGGTTTATACCGTATTTATATATTTTTATATATTAACGAAAACGTGCTTTTTATATTATAATATACATTGTCTAATACAGTGCGCCGCCGAGTCTTTTCCGGCGGTCTCGCGGTCTTGTTATAGACGCGAAACTTATTCGAAATGATATTGTGTCTGCACAGAACGTGGTATATATTTGTATATTGTTATAACTTTCAGTCGGAATTTCATTTGAGTTCGCACCGCTTGTCTCGGCCTACGCGTACAGCCGTTCAAATAATTCGTTGACCTCATTCCAATGATTCCATCGCGCGTATTGTGGTTTACCAAATTGTATTTCGTTTGTTTTTACCATTATTGTTTTGTCGTATACTATTACTATAATAGTATATATAGACACTGCCAATCGTTTGAATTGAAAAAATTTAATACGCTACTTTAGTGTTATATATCTGTATTCAATTGCAGTGCTGAAGTACCTATATATTGCTTATATATTGCTTATATATTTGTTTTCTCAGAAAACATCTCACTTTAGTTATATTGTTTTGTTGTTATATTATTCCATATTATTACATAATATTAATATATTATACTATTATTGTTCTTAACATTTCGGTCGGTATTATTTTTATTGTTGTTTTACTATAATGACAGTTGACGGACCTTTGACGATTTCCGGAAGATCATAGAAAACGCGGTACCCCTAATGCAGGGTTATTGCCAACAGGATTGTATAAAAATTGGCAGCATCCGAATTGCGTGCCAAAAAAAAAAAGAGCGACGTCAGTCGACAGCCGAATTTTGCTTGCGCGTTTATTTATTTTTTTTTTACGACTGATCCGAATCGCGTGCTCGTATTTTAGTGACAGGTTTGAACTGCCTGTGTAGAAGTTTGAACGCAATAAGTGATATTTGCGAACACCACATATAGCATGTCGTATACTAAATACGGAAATAGTAAATTCGATGTAGGTACCGTGATATAATGGGTTTCTCAAAGGCACTATAGATTAGGGATTTGCGATTAGATAATTTATGATTTGCAACTAAATGTTTACAACGAAATTTGTAAAATAATAGTTAGCATGGATGATACGGCATATATTATTATTATTATGTATTCTATTATGACAGATGAAAAATGAATGCATAATTATTTATTAATCTACTTGCGTTTATTTTTTATTTAAAAATTTTTGAAATTTTACTCAATTTTGATCAAAATAATATTATAACACGCCATTATTTAAAAATCTACTTGTTTTATTTTTTAATTTGAACATTTCTTTAGATATTAACAGTTTTTATATTTTTTATACAGAATATAACATATTATGTCACTCGTATTTCAAAACAAATCTGTCGCAAAAATAACCATGCGTGCAGTCGACCGGGCCAAGGAAGAATCACGCACGCATTCGACCTAGATAATGATTTTCGAACAGAATTCCGAAATTTCGTGCGTGCAACCGACCACCAAGTAACTACATAGGTACCTATACTCTATAGTATTTCATTTTAGCCACAGTAAGACCCACTCTGGCTGCAGACTTACACGATTGAGGTGGAAGATTTCACGCATTCGTGCATGAGAGCTCAACTGGTAGTATAAGACCCACTCGAAAATACTGCTTGCGTAATGTGTGGCCGTGTGGGTATCGCCAGCCGATAATAAATAATTGTGAATGACCGAAGTTCGTTTTTATTTTCGTACTAATGTCAATATAATTAACACTTGTAAAATCTTCAGATTCTTTTTTACTATTTATTGATGTTTATCGGTAATTTCGAATAATTGTCATAATATTAAAGGTACTCTTTTTACAAAATATTCAAATCATTATGATTAAAGAAAAATATATATATTAAATTAAAATATTAAAGTTCTGACTCAAAACCACTGTAAACCCTGAACCTTTTTCTCTCTCTCTCTCTCTCACACACACACACACTCCTTCTTTCTCCTTCTCTCTCAATAGTATTTGTCTGTTCATCATTCTTAATAAAATCCACAAATATACCTACGAATCGATCGAACTCTTAGTAGCACGTAATTTCCCTTAACCACGCACATCTATTACAATATGTTATACATATTAAGTATTAACTATAACTATAATAATTATTTTATATATATATATTATTATGATCCCGGTGAGCGTAATGATTCGTGAACCTGGATGCTGACAAGTTTTCACACCTCGTCGTTATTTATTGTTGAACCAATTATACGCGAGGGCCCTTAAGTGTTTTTACTTGTACACCCCGTATGGTACAATGCAACTGCCACAAAACCGTATAATATAATATAATATATAATATATTATAGTATCGTGGACGGGAGACTTGGGTGTAATATTTAAATTATGATTGTATTATAATAATAAAGTGCATCTTGTAATGAGTTAAAAATACTAAACTAAGGAGGATGAGATGAATGGTGAATTCATTAATGAGTATATGAGACGATGAAGTTATATTTTAGAGTTATTAATGCATGTGCATACAAATGTAGTTAAATGTTATTTGTTGCTACATATTTTTGACTCATTACTAAATATTATCACTTAAAATTATATTATATGGTAGTGAGGGGAGGCGGGGAGGTTTGAGTACAAGAGTTTTTCTTTTAGTTTAAATACAGGTAGAGAAATTTACTTAACAAATACTTAATATCAAACAGGAGAGGTGTACATATATGAAAAAATATTTTTTAATAATAAACAATGTATTACAATTAGTTAATTTTATTTTTAAAAGAACACAAATATAATATTATAATATCCAATAATTTAATGAGATTGCGGCATTACTCATCCATGTGCGTGTTGCACGTGTGTCTCATTATTATATGATAATGTATTATTTACTATGATAAAAAATGGTGTATTAAATATTATATTGATAATCTGTACGTATACAGCTGGTGTAATATACTATTTTATTTATTTTATTAAGCCTAAATGTAATCTAATAAAATCTAATAAATAATGATATATCATAATGTGTTTATTACATCAACGATCTACTCTAGTTTTTTTTGAGTGCCCCACACCTATTATTATTACATAATATTGAGAAAATAAAGAAAGAGAAAAAAGAAAATTGTTTAAGCTATTATACCTATTAAACACTATGCTATGCTTTAATATATCTACTAAACATATAACTTTAACTTAATATAATAATAATAATCTTACTACATATTTTTTTTTTATTTGAATTTGCGTATTATGACTGGATTGTTCTAATTAGATTGATCTTTTTTTGTTTGCCTTCAATTTAATTTGTTTGTGTTCAATTATTTTTATATTAGGGTTTTGTCTTTAAGAATCTACAACGATTGTAGTTGTTCTTCATTTTTTGTTGTTCTTCTTTTTTGTGCATGCTAAGAATTATACAATGCGTAATTCTACTAAAGATACCAGCTACTAATCGTATTCTCCATCCAAAGGTTTGATATAAGGTAAAGATAAGACGTCAGAATATTTCACCATATTATAAAAATATTCCTAGAGATAAATACTCCAAAAACCGTGAACCCGGCCTATATATTTTTTAGTAATGTTATCTACCCATTTACTAATGATGTTTTCATAGATTAATGTATTTGATTCAAACTTTTCATCAAGGTAAAATGTTAATGGTAGTAAGTGATTACAATCTATTGTCGGGCCATATTTTGAAGTGTTCTAGTTTTAGGAGCCATGAGGATGATTGGTTATTATATGCCACTGTTAGTTCATTATAGTATGTGCCTTTGTATAATATTTAGAATATTAGTTGGACTTTGAACGCTTTTTCATTGTATTGAATAAATTATTTTCACCGACGTTAATGGCTGTAAAACCTGAACCTACGTCCATTATATAGCCAAATTCAGAGAGACTGTTGCTAAGCTTAATTTTTGTATCAATATTTTCTCTAATTCACATTGTTTCTATAATATACATGTGTATAAAGTCGAAATCGGTGATTCGAAACGATTTTCTTGTAGGTAAATTAATTTGGTATTAATGTATGGCTGTAGCTATTTTCCTTCAATAAATAAATAAATAAAATAATAAAATAGTTAGTATAAATAATTTATTCATATAAAAAATAAAAATATTCTTTATTAGACTTAATCGACAGCTGATATAGATATAGTCGATACCAGAATCTATCAACCGAAAATGTGATCCTAGCAGGGCTTGCATTTGAAAAAATTCTGTTTTATGTTATTAACAATTAAAACGTTACGCAATTTTCGCGTTATCGTTATTTAGAATTAAAAACGTTATGCAAGTTTGCGTTTATCGTTATAATTAAAATGGTGTTAATACTATAAAATTTAAAAAATAATAACTAATTCGTGTTTTTTGTAATACCTGAATATATAGGTTGAAAGTTGATTGTAGTTTGAACATCACAGAAATCTACTAAAACTATCATCAAACAATTATTTAAATGTTTTATTAGGTAGGTACTACTGGAATTACATTTTTGATGAAGAATATTAAACATTTTAGTTATCATATTACCCGTCGTCTTGATAAAATTATATTAATAAAATATTGTTACCGGATGATAATGTAATTTACCAGTGCTACAAAATGTGGTCATAAAAAAATATAATTTAATTCATGCCACTCGTTGAACTTGTTGGTATGGCCTTGGTAACACCATACAGTATAGGTATTATTTAATCAATGTTTTGAAATATTACAACCTTTGAAACCAGATTTGTATAGGTATTAAAAAACTTATAAAGATTATTTTTTTTAAATATAAGTTACTTAAATCACAGTTGAATACGAATAAAATAAATAAATAAAATAAAATACCAATAAAAGCCCGAAAAATCCAACAGATAATATAATACCTTTAACCCTGATCTAGCAACTAAGTAAGATAATTCTCTCTAATATTAAAGCTAAAATAAAGACATTTTTTTAACTAATGAGATTAATTTTGACGATGATAAAGTATTGCACGATAAATTGACGGTATATCTCACCATTTGTTCTATACGAATACATTTCATTTTTTAGGAGGTCAGAACACCCGTATGACGTATGTGTTCGTCTTACAAATACATACGACATTGCAATCTAAAAGGTTAGAATATTATAAAGGGTAACTTGTAGAATTTCATCGGCGTTTTAATAATTACTAGTTTGACAGATCACGATTATACCTAATGCTTGCGCACCTATATTATACTATTGTGACGCACAAAATAATCCTCACAACAATAATTACTCTAACTACGTTCCATTAGACGGGTGAAGTCTTTCAAATTGGTCTCATATCAGTTATGCAAATTATATGGCATCGATATTAATCGAGAATGTGTGTTTTTCTAAAACGCTGTCCCGCGTTCCTTGAAATATATCAACCATCCTGATACAACCAAGTTGACTGAAAATCGACCAGGATTATTTCTATGGTACCAAGTTATATAAATAAAAGTCTCATTTTGAATAAAACTAGTTACAATCAAACTTCTACAAATGTAATACTGTTACTTTAATGTGTTTCTCAAACTGTTTCATATTAATTAATACCGAGACGTAAAAGCGTAAAACAGTAATTATTAAAATATTTATAAGACATTTTAATCTGCTTGCAAATCCTTTCTAATGATTTTATATTTTTTATATTTTATGTACAATTTTACATAGCAGGGCATCATACCCGTTCCCACCAAAATATTATTGAGATTTTTCGCTTGAAAAAAGTTTGTAGACCATTTTAAGTTTTTATACCAAAGTATAATTATTATAGTTTGTTGTCGCAGTTACGTGTTAATTAAACTGTTATGAATATGCAATTTATTACATCTATTTATCTATTTAGGTTTTTGTATATTTAATTTATAACTTTTTTTTTTATTGATCCTTAAGCCCTGCATCTATGGACATAGCTGTTTGTAGGGTTGTATTGTGGTGGTGGCAGGGTTTGGAACGGTGAGTATATACCTACGTGAGTGTTTGGCAGAAATTTTAAGTGGGCATCCGTAGGTAGCTGCCATGCCGGGTGGGGGACGGCGACCTTTCTATCCGGAAACCGTGACTGCCCGAAGAAAAATGCCACCCGTAGCCGGGAACGAAACCGGAAATCATAACCACGCCCTACGTAGAATTTGCAAAAAAATCAAAATATTACGGGGGGGAGAGATCTCAACTCAAAATCGGGGGTACCCAACAGCGCAAATCTTCTATTTTTTTGATACTCAAAAACTGATTAGGGCACAATAATCTGAATTGTATTACCATATTCGAAATTATACCCGATGCATTATATTATATCCAGACATCAATAATTGTCTGTCTAAAAATATATTATAAACATTATAATAATTTATTCATAATTACAATATTAGTATAACGTTATTATAATATGTATTTCAGTTTAAAATTTCATTTATTATATTTAGTTTCAAATATTGTGTATAATTATATTCAAAAACAGCAGTGATCGAGTTCAGTTTAAATTTAGTTGTATTGCATCGTATTTTATCGTAACAAATTACGATGATGGTTTAAAATAATTTAAGATAACTTATTGAAATTGAATACGACAACAATGAACTTGAAATTTCACATGGTTAAAGTATTTCTGTGGATTAGCTTTTTTGGTGTGATCTGAAATTTCTGATGCATTTTATGAACTATTTTCTATTTCCCTGACAACGAAAATATACCATCGTTTTCTGATTATATATTAGTAAACTTTATTGAAAATGACAGCAGATATATCCGCGGTATCTCTGGGTTGAGTCATCTTCGAATGAGCCAAGGACTATCAGAAATTAGCCACTGCTGTCACTTGAATGACCAATTTTACAATGCACGCCCATATATATGTGTTAATTATATTGAAGTGCTTAGAACAACCAAGCAGAACGACGAATTTCAGCACTAAAGTCATCTGTAATATTGAAGCGTGGAACATATTATAATACACAAAACAAATTTCCAAGTTTGACTACCTTAAATAGGGCTTCCATTTAAAGTTTAATTTTAAAATACTCTTTGTAC
>JAVSIQ010000705.1:0-17933 GCA_038502775.1 Hippodamia convergens
CATAATTCTCACCTTTCCGTAATGGTAGAATTAGCTTCGGGAGCGTCCAAAACAGATGGAATCATCCGTCATTATGAACCCATCTTTAGTCATAACGAACATTTCGAGAGTAACATTCTTCGCAAGCAAGGTTCAAGTGTTGCAAGACCAACCGGCTGGTTGGAAATACCTTTCGTATCAGGTTTAATCAAACACCAATCGGTTGCCACGTTTCTGATTTGTCCGAAAAAATCTATTTCTGGATGGAAAAAGTGTTGTGGCCAAACATTTTTCCAAGTACCATTCAAAACCTTTGCACCTTAGATCTTTTTTCAACTGAATCCTGGTGGAAACATTCTGTTCGTTTTTAACTTTGTTTGGAGCTTCGTTGAACTTGAAGAAAAAATCTGCCCATTCATCCATCCATACTAAGGCTACCCTCGCCAAATTCGCATACAGTGTTCTTCCAATACCTCCTGGAAAAGTGTAGGGAGATGCCTTTCTGAAAACGTGACCAACCCGAGAACATGGTGCTATTTCGACTCTTCCTCGCATCCAAACCCTAAACGATAGCTCTAGGTTTTCTCCACCCCATATTGTCATATCTTCGTCATACGAACCAATTTCATAGAAATATTTACGGTCAATGGCGAACAGACCTCCTGCCATGGTTGGAGTATCGAAAGGTAAGGTGGGATCCAATTTTCTCTTGCTCAGTTGGTTGCCACCAACGTATACCATCTAAATTGAAGGTTCCAATTGAAAGCTCCCCAATGCAACTCAAAGCTTTTCACGTAGGCAAAAGTTTGATCGTTGATAATGTCGATGATTGGACATACAACAGATGTCCTGTCGTCTCTTATAACTGTGAGTAGAGGCTCTAACCAACCTATGGTGCACTCACAGTGAGCGTCTAGAAGGTTAGAACGTCTCCGATTGCTTCAGCTGCACCTTTCAGTCTTGCTTTGATTAGGCCCACTCTTTCAGTTGTTCTGAGTATCTTGGTAGGGACAGGCAAAGTAGACACATAGTCTTCAAGCGATTTTTTCAGAAATTCTGAAATAAAAGACGTCAAAATTAGACAAAAGAATTATTGAATAAAAATAGTCCAGGAGGAAGTGAATTTTTCAGGTACTCATTTTTCTAGTCGGTTTAAATCTATGAGTCTATGCTCTTAGTGAATTTTGAGTGCTGCTGAAATTTCTGGATCGATTCAGGAATGAATACAAGTTCACTTATTTTTACAGTTGAGATTGGCTTAAAATTGACGTATTCAAAAACTTTAACCTGGCTAATTTACGAAGGTGGTTGATTTCACTGGCAGCATTTTTCAAAATGGGAAAAAGATAAATTTTTTGGCCTTATTTTCTCGAGTTTGCAAATTTGTCATAGAATAGAATATACTATGATTTCATAGAAAAATACACATCTGGATGACATTTATCTTTCAGGTAATAACGCTGGAATGCGAGTTAGCTGAGAACATCTGCCTAGATTCTGGTCCTTTGTATCCCTATCACTTCAAGACTGCGAAAATAAGGGGAAATTTCGAAATTTCTTTGATGCAATATTTTCAGTTTCATACGTCCCAGACATATTATTCATACAAAGAGACTATTTTGATACTTAACTCCAGTGTCCCTCATAGTTCTAGTTCTATTTTCGTGACTGGAAAAAAGCAATGTTTTCATGTTTCTAACGCATTTTTTGCCTCAACCTATCCCCCCCCCCCATTAATATATATTTCGCTTAGAAATACTAACCTAACAATTATATTATTCTATCCATGTATACTGAAGGGAATATAAGTACCTTAATTCGTCACTGCCTTCTGGATTATAAGAATTCCCGAAATTCGAGAAAAATAGTTTGGTATTTAGGTCAAAGAAGAATTTTTTATCTTTACCAGAATTGCGTAACCGATATGATTCTATTCAAAATTTTAATAAAATTGAAAAGCTGCGGGAACGATGTATCAGATAATAGAATATTTTCTAAAACAAATTGCAGAATGAGCTCTTATTCCAACACGAATGCGAAATTCGAAGCGAGCGACGAAGGAGCTAGTTTTCGAAAGCATGATTGTCGGAATTGCCTTCTGCAACGAGTATTACACGATATTTTCTCTATTTCAGTCAAGTTTTATGAAATACTCTCGAAATTAAAATTTCAGATTAGTGACTTTTGTATTGTATCTTGGCAGTTGGTGTGACGAAATTTGAATTGATTTGATTTGAAAATTGAGAGGATCTGAGGTCAGTACTGACTACAACAAAACGAAAAATATTACTGAAAATAATGCTGTAATGAGTTTCATTACAGCACTACTTTTAGTACTGCAATGAAATCATTACTATACTGAAATAGAGAAAATTTCTTTATGTTATGTAGGTTCTACTTCAGTATAGAATGAGGTTCAATCATAAAGCTTTCCATGATTTCCTTATGAACATTTTTTTCAGTTACTAAAATATTTTTTTTCGCTTTGGCCTGTTTTATCTAAAATGATTCATCCAGATAGCATCTCATTCATGTTGAACTACAAAATCAATATTATTATTGTGTTTATTATTTATTAACTTCCATTAGACTTATAAAGAATAAGTATAGGAATATGTCAGCAGAACAAACCACAAACAAAATAAATCGACTTAAAAACTCTTTGAACTGGTACAATACATACTCATCTATGGAATAAAATGAGCCGGCTATTTGAATTTTTTCAATTTCACTCTCAAACAGTGTGGAAGTTTATTGAACAATTTGACTGGCATTACCATAGGATTCCTCGAAGTTAAAACGAGTCTGTGCGGTGGAATATTCACGTTACCAGTGCACGCACCTAATATTGTAAAAGTTATTTCTCTATTTCAGTATCGTAATGATCTCTGAATTCTCCATGAGTAGACTTTATTATTTTATATATAGAAGGTAGGAATCAAGTTCATAAAGATAAATTGTCTGTCTATTTTCTTCTTGCGAACATCAGTTCTTCGCTCTCGTTTGAAATAATTCTGGGAGGTCTCAAGCAAGTCCGGTGTTAATGACAAAGAAACTGATAATAGAGACAATGCATCCTCCTAATAAATTATGAACTACTGAATATAGTAGGTAGGTACATTTCATTGGAGCATTGTGATCTATATAATGATCTTATTCTGAAAGAATGAGAAATATTGTTTAACTTTGTCCGAAAAAAATGCTATTATATCATCTTAATTAGTGAATTAAGATGATATAATAACATATATTAACTGACCCAGAGGAAGTTGTTTTAATTTAAATATTTTTTTGGTAAAACATAAATAGTGTGGCAAGAAGGAAATGATTATAATTAGGAGAAAAAAGACGTGAAGATTTTTTCATGTGATAGTCCAATCATTTTCACCTCGGAATTCGAGACGATTGTCTGTAAACTAGTGAAAGCATTAATTTTGACATCTCAAACCCTACCGAGGGTCAAAGATCAACAAAGTCGAATTTTTAAATTTTTTTCTAAACTATCTAGGTTGCCATCAGATTTTCGCTATTTTCATCTATTATAAATATTGTAGAGGAATAGATTCTCTAAAACTTTTGTTCTGAAAGTTTTTTTGTACTTGATTAATGATAATTATTCATAATTACATATTTATCAACAATTTTTAAACATATGAACGAGACTACATTGTAAAACACTGGCCTCTATCTATAAGTTAAAGGTAGAAAAAACTTCTGGAAAAAAAGTTTTAGATAACTTATTTTTCTATAATATTTGTAATAGATTAAACTATCGAAAATGTGATAGAAACCGAGATATTTGAGAAAAACTTGCAAAAAGTAGTTTCTTTCACAAGTTTACAGCCAATTATTGGCTGTTGTGTTACTTCTAACGTTTGAGCATAGTCGGCAACGATTACAGTGGTGAACAGAACGACAACATTGGAATGTGAAATGACATCACGACCTCTCTTCTGACGAATCGTGATTCTATTTGGGCGAACATGAGGACCGAAGGAGGGTTAGAAGACGCCGGGGAGAGAGAGGTGAATCTCATTTTGATGTTGAACATCGTGTACAGTACAGGGTATCCCAAATTGCTTGATTTTGACTGTTTCAGGTACTTCTGGACTAGATAGGTAAAAACTTCGTTAGGTTTCCTGGGCTCGATTTTTGTGCAAACACCATTAGTGAAAACCGTTTCACGATATATTCATTTTTTTTTTAAATCTCGATTTCGAAAATGTGCCATAACTTTTTCATTCACGAAAATATCTGAAAATGATTAAAACTTTCTAGAAGCGCTTTTTTGACGGATATAAGAAATTATATCAAATTTTTTTTTGTGGAAAAAAACACTTTTTTCATATTAAATGCGAACGCATTTTTTTTCATTTTATTTCATGAAAAGAAATTTTGAGATGAAGAAATTTTAAAATAATGTCCTATTCCTAGTGAAAAAGTGCTTGTTGAAAGTTTTTATCTTTTTCAGATATTTTCGAAAATGAAAAAGTTATGGCACATCTTCTGAATCGAAAAAATTTCAAAATGTTCTTATATCTTCAAAACAAATGAAGATGTCGTGAAACGGTTTTCACTATTGGAGTTTTCACGAAAATCGAGCCCAGGACTTCTTTCAAAGTTTTTACTTATCTAGTCTAGAAGTACCAGAAACAGCCAAAATCAAGCAATTTGGGATACCCTGTACACAGGACATGGTGGGAGCTATTGCACATGCAAGTAACATGACAGCGGTTCGTTACCTTCAAGAAATAGTGGATCCTTATGTTTTTCTTAACTGGCTCGAGAATCCAATATTTCAGCAAGATAATGCTCGATCTTATGTTGCCAGAGGTAGTTTTGTTGAGCGACCCATGTGAATCTTTTGCCATGGCCGTCCAGATTCCCCAATCTTTCGCCCCTAGAGCATGTTTGGGACATCGTGAGTAGAAGGCTTGGAAATTTACCTCAGCCCCCACGGACTTTATCGGCTATGAGACATGAAGTACAGGTAGCTTGCGATAGTTTCCCACAAGAAGAAATAGACCACCATCTTTTTGTATCAATGCCAAGACGTGTTTGTTGAGTGTATACATAATCGCGGGTGACAAACACCACAATGTTCTTCTCAAAATTATAATCATTTACTCCTTGCTATAAACTATCTGTTTTACGAGAAAAAAATTTAAAAGTTATAACAGCTCCTTCTGGATGTTGCAGTTTCTTTGTCAGTTAGTATATATTCAATATTATAATTTAAAATGTATAGTGAGGATATAATTAAGAATAGGCTTGATATAAGTAGAAATACCTTTTTTTTTATTGTATGGAATAATTATTTCTCTCCTGAATTATGACTTGTGATCATCTTGTTATTTGAGGCAATTATCTGTCCATCTATATATCTACCTTACCATATCTTTTGTATGGTGGGTTATCCAAAAAATTCAGGAAACGCAATGTGTTAAGAAAGTTCATTCAATATTCTAACCTCTTTGACTAGCGTCGTCCACCAGAATAATTTCTTGCAGTAGCTCTCGTGGTGATCTGTTGATGGCACTCCAAACAGTTCGCAGCAACGTTGACCATGCTTCGTTATGAAAAACTATTATAATACTAGTTTTGGGACAGCCTTCACAAGTTTTGAATATATGAGCACATCTGAAAATAAGAAATTTCTGATATTTTCATCTTTCTTCGTGGCAGGTATACAAGGTATGCTAATGCTCATGGTGTTTCATCACATTTCAGAGCATCATTTACGGAATAAATGATGCTCTGAAATGTGATGCATGAGTTCAAAATTCAAAGCAAATTGAATACAAACGATCGTTGTTTCAATGATGCTGATTTAACTGATTCGAAGAGGAATTCGTTCGATAGTACAAAACGACATGACGAAGGTATCGACTGCAATTTATAGTCACAAGCAAGTTGGGTCCTATGTTTGTTTTTGTGTCCAAATGGTTCTCTTTGTACCATTAGTTGAGGTAATTTGATACTGATTTATTGAAACTTTTAATTCTAAATTGGTGCCTACTTCAAATTTTCAAGAAAGAAATAACGAATGAATATGGATGATAACATATAAAATCAAGTCTTCGATGATGTAAGTTCAGAATCAGGAGTTATTGAACGGGAGTAATGATGAATCACATCTCGGAATATAGAAGTTGAGAAAAGTAAAAATCAATAAATTTTTTTCAATTTCTGATCTGCATCGAGAGATATAATTTATTGTATAGACAGAATTTCAAAAACTAATTCTGAAGATTTTTGAAGGTGATTCCTTGGCCCAAAAAAAACTAATTTGTTATATGTAAAAGATTTTTGATTCTCATTCTTGCTGATAGTGGCGGCCTTAGGGGATGGTCAACGGGACAAACACCAGGTGCCTCGCTCTTGCAGGGGCCGCAACAACCAAAGCAACTTTTAAAATTGATTTTGAAATCATATCCTTAATTATTCATTAGAGTTTTAATAATATAAGCGACACCTGAAATTAGGTTAGTTTGCTTATGCATTCATTCAACACATAGTTAATTGAAAATTCAATATACTTGGACATGGCGGCTCGAAACACTTGAAGATCGGAGCTTCAGGGCTGGATGCAACTGGAACTTCACGCCCCTAATCGAACTGACTATTAGTCTCTGCCTTACACAATAGAAAGATAAGAAACCTTTGAGCGATTGAGATTTATAAACATGAAAACAATATGAGCAGAAAAGATGAAACACCCTGTCAATCTATATTTGTTGCACATAAACATCAAGATTGCATATTTGATTTCATTATTAAATTAGAAAAAGTTTGAAGGAAATACAATGAACCTCGAGTTGAAATATAATATAATCTTTGACAGTGTACAGTAAGTTGATGGGAACTAGGAAGGTGTAATATAAATCAGCAAATCTTAGCTAAAGCCAAAATTTCGCATTTATATATTCTGCTTTTCCAGGGCTAGTAAATACAGATCATGATCAAATTATGTG
This sequence comes from Hippodamia convergens, assembly GCA_038502775.1. Lineage (NCBI taxonomy): Eukaryota > Metazoa > Arthropoda > Insecta > Coleoptera > Coccinellidae > Hippodamia > Hippodamia convergens. The sequence continues at coordinate 6,954 of JAVSIQ010000705.1, forward strand.
AAATGAATGATGAAGAAAACGACAACATGAAACAGAAGAAAATGAAAAACACTACATATACCATAAAATGGCTGTTATACAGAGCTACGATCCGCACTGAAACGCACTTACCAAAGCCAAATTATTCGTTAAATTATTGACTGAAAAAGGAGAATTACAGACCGAAAAAATCGAAAATATCGCTTTTGTATGAGACATCATTTGGTCATTCGGTTGTTTAATTGATGACGCATACAAAACCGATATTTCCGATGTTTCGTTGTCTGTGGTTTCCTTTTTTAGTCAATTTTTGTAGCATAATTTGGCTTTGATGAGTGAGTTTCTCATACGGATCGTGGCTCCATTAGCAGGACATTTTATGGTATATGTAGTGTTGTGTGGTTTTTTATATTGTCGTGTTCTTTATTATTCATTTTACATACCTAAATTGACCATGACCTGAAGAAGCATCAAAGTGGTTGCGAAATGCTGGGATCAGCTAAGGTTTGCTGATTTATTTTCCAACTTCCTAGTAGCCATTACTGCATATGATGTTGATAGGAAGTGACCCTTTGAGTTCCGATCTGTAACAGTAAGACAATAGGATGATATTGATGGACATGAATTAAACGGAGACTTGAATAATGTTCATCAGTGTGTATGATAGATTACGACAACATTATCTCGGTGCTAAAATTCATAATAGAAGAATTAACTACCATAAAAATAGTGCTGAGAATTATTGCCACTACACCTGTTACAAGATCGGATTTCAACCCTTGATATTCTTTCAGCCGAAAATGCCGAAGCTCATTTGTAAGATCATTGTGCTTAAGATTTCATTCTTGGAAAAGCCCCAAATATCAATTTCACTTCTGTATTTGTTTAATTTTTTTAATTTATAATATAAAATAATTCAAAACTAAAATTTTATTTATTTATATAACATTAGCATATCCGGTCAAACATGACAAATACGTAAACCACAGCTACTTTCGCATCACATACTTTTTACGAAGGACGCAGCCGCCACTGCTTGCTGCGTTATAACCCTTACAAAGATAAATAGATTTTTCAGTTCTGAATTATTTTGTGCTGACAATATATTACCTTGATACATATATTTCCGAAAATTTGAATATAGCGTAAGTACAATTGAAAAATTGATTATTCATGATAATAGAAATAATTATCATTCAATAATATAATGAGCTGTTCGGAATGACAGGAAATATTTCATCGATGTCATCAATGATACACAAGGAAATATACGTGATGCTAAAGCTATGGGGAATAGAAACATAAATATTCGTATATGCTCAACTGACCAGCAATAACCCGAAGTTGAATGAGGATGAGCATATCCTTGGAGATGCATCTCGTTCCCTGCTTCCTTTTTATTACAGCCATACAGGTATAATACACATTTGAATGAAAGACAAACAAGGTATTAGTCCAATCCATAGTTGAACAAGGTTTTGTACTATCAATGTGCAAGTTTAGTCGTTTGAAATATTTAGATATGGCACGAATTCATATGGTCAACATTTTTGTAACTAATTAAGATATCATTGCTGTTAAAGAAAATGCGAATGCAGCAAAATTATAGTCTAAGATCCGAACCTACCTCGACCTTCACCGAGCTGATAATAGAATAGAACCTATTTCATAATACACTTCAGATGTTAGATAATATATAAAAAATAGGTTGCCTAAAAAAATCCTGGACAGAGTATTTTTAATTATTTTTTCAAAGGTATGTCGAAATGAGATAATTTCACCGGTGTGATAATAGGAAAAAAATTATATCAGCATAAGCGCTGTTTTATTGTGAACACGTTGATATAGGGTTGCCTGCAAAAAAATTGGACCTAATAGGGGTTGCCGAGGTTTGAAGGTTGCATTGTTGACGCGCCAGGTAATAATAAAGGACCGTACATCGCAGTCTTATCTGAATGTAAGACAGTGCAAATGCTCGGTACTTTTATTCAAGGAGTTACCCCTACTACATAGATACCTTCTATAGGCTATATTGAGAACAATACGGCGATATTCTGGAGCAACTGACATTTGAATTTCAAACAAAAGTCCAATGTATTCAATACCGTAATATAATATTAACTTATGTGTATAATGTGGACTGCCGAAAATTCGGGTAAGGCGATAACAAGAAAAATATCAGAAGATCTTGTATTACATTAATAAATTTTGTTACAGAGTAGCAAAAAAACCAAAATAATATCAATGAAAAAAAAACGATCAATATCTTCTATTTCATATCTGAATCATCTGAACTTGAATGGACACTCTCAAATTTATCGGTCTCATCAAGTTTATCCTTTTTATTTTCCATTTTAATTATATCTCGTATTTTCAAAGGAGTTTGATCTCCTATGAAACCAGTTAATTTCAAATAACTATTCAAATACCAACCGTAATTTATAGGGTTCAACTCTGCACATACAGATTCTGTTGCATTAAGCCACATGGAATTTACATATATTGTTCGTAAAACTTTTTGTTGTAGGAAAATACACCATGGCGGTATAGAGTTGCAGTCAAAGCTTTCAATTTTGTTTGAAAATTGTTCGTTATCTTTTTTTGCGCCGTACTTTTTCATGAAAATACGAAATCTCGCATCGTTTACTGTCGACAGTGCTTTATGTCATACATTTGTGCTGTGAACTCTTCAACAGTATTAATATTTTCATGGTTCAAAATATCATCTTCATCATTTAATGACGCAAAAATACTATGATACGTCCATTTTTCGAGAATATTTTAAATGGTTTGACCTTTCCTTTATTATAAAATGCTGCAGTGTAATCACAACCTGTGAATGCATGATAATCAGGTAGACTTCTACATATTTTGGGTCCCAACTTTGAAGCTAAATTGATGCAATTTATGCAATCAAATTGGTTCGATTGCTTCTTAGTCGTTGACGGCACCGTGCAGTCATAGTTGGGAATGCGCGCGAGGAGATTGGTATTCCAAATTTACCAATACCTTTGCGCCCATCACATTTGAATTGCATAGAACATACATGTGATATGAGCCAAAGAGGATAAGATAATCATCCAACTACCTTAAATGATCTGAGAGAGCTTCTGCCCCGTTTATGGAACCAAATTCCTCAAGAAATATTCAACAACCTCGTGTGCAGTATGCGAAGAAGATGCTTATTGATGGCTGTGGAGGCCATACATTTTATTTAAAGCCTTAAAATGCTCGAATTCTCTGGGAATATAATTTCGTTTTTTACTCGATTTTATACGCTGCAGACCTACAGGCTAAAATTAAATTTAATTTCCAGCTTGAAATCATATCAATATGAATTTTCATCACAAAATCTCATTTAAAATATATTTTTCTGCAATTTGAGTCAATATTCCTTACTCATGTGGAGCAGTTCATATCATGTTGAGATCACTTTAATCATCTCTCAATAGCATTATACAGTATCGGATAAGGAAAATACATAAAAAAACGATAAATTTTTGGTAGATTTCATTCAAAATCCGGTAGACTTTTGGTAGATTTCGAATTGATCTTAGGTAGATTTCCCAAATGAAAGGTGGTAACATTGATAATGCCGTACTGTTTTCAATATGGTCTATGGAGGGTAGTAGGGATACCTCTTCTCTCCATAGTAGGTATACATACGTATCGAGCATTCGCACTGGTTTACATTCAGATACGACTGCGATGTTCGGTCCTTTATTATTACCTAGCGCGACAACAATCCAACCTTCAAACCTCGGCAACCCCTATTAGGTCCAAGTTTTTTGCAGGCAACCCTATATCAACGTGTTCACAATAAAACAGCGCTTATGTTGGTTCGGATCTTCTACTATTAGGTGAACATGAGGGGGATTATATTGCTTCTCTACTTCATTAGTGTGAATAAGATGCATATAAATTCTCATTATTTAATATATTTGTATTCAACTCAGGAGTTTCATTTTTACATGAAAGCAGGTCTTTCAATATATTCAACTTCCTCTCGGATTTTTCTAGCTGCGTTTGCATTTCTTCTCTCTACCTCCAACTGTCCATCCTCAGTCGTCGAAATTAGTAAGCTCGAAAACGTAGAATCTCATTTTTTCAAAGAAAAACCCCATTTTTCGTAGCCACAAATGGAATCTACGCGAAAAAATTAAGAAAGTGTGAAAATAACACTAATTCTCCATGGTTTAAATTTTCTGAGATATAAAAAAAATAATTCACGGTAACACATTCCGAATTTTATTCTTTTAAAAAACAGAATTATCATTGATCGCATGAAATATCATGCTACAAATTAGTAGAAGTGAATAATTTAAATCGTCGAAAGCCTTTTTCTGAGAAGAATAATATTCGAAATGTGATGGAATGAATTGTTTTCTTCTGAATATGGCTATAAACAAATGGGGTTCAAATTTTAACAACTTGAGTTTTCATTTTCAAATTGCCAAATGTTGACAATGCTTTTGTGACCTACTGTATCTTAATCATATTTTCAAGCAGATTCGCGGAAATATTATCAGTCAGTTATTCTTCAATGAATTTAGGTCCAATAACCGCATTTCCAGTGAATCCATCATGAACTGATAAATATTTTCTCTACAATAATACTGAATTTGATCATTTGTTGTGACATTCTTCAACTATTTTCTTCGCAGCCTCGAACTGAGGAAGAATTAAGAGTAGGAATACCTTTGATATCTTTGTAATTGTAATAAAAGCTATACACGGTGAGTCTTGGGTTTGTGCGAGGGCTTGTGTATACATTTCAACGGAAGATTCCTGAGGTCGTTAGACACACCTTTAACCTTACCATTTTCTTCGATTCGGCTCGGTTGAAAAAACACAGAAATTTAATTTTCGAATATAAATCATAAATGATTTTATCGAATTAAATGTTTTTAGAGATGTAGGTTTTCATTGATATGATAAAATCATCTATGAACACAAACAAAATTGTGAATTACAAAAAAATTACAAGTGATAAGATACTCATTCATATGATGGAACGAATAGGGTACTGAATGATGGCCTGAAAAAGGGTAACAAAATTTTAATGTTTTTGCTAACTTCAAGCTTCATCAAAAGTAAAAACGATTTGAAGATAACTTAAAACGATATTGAAGTGATTTCAACAGAAAAATTGGATCAAATTGGGTATTAAATATTTGCATTGAAAAGGTGGATGCTAAAAGTGAACTGGGTACCAAATGCCATTATGCGAATGAATCAAGATCTACTGATGCTATTGAGATCATCCGAACAAAACAAATCAGAACTAATTTGGGACAAAATATTTACATTACAAGTTTTCCAAAACTTGAAAATTTTGGTGCTGAGTGTGAACACAGCACTAAGTCATAGAAACGCGAAATACCTTAAAACTATTATGGTGCCTTTAAAGTTTTATAGGGAACAGATTAGAACAAATTTAGTGCTGAAAATGGAGGTAGGTAGTTAAGAGTCATTTGCCACTACAATTTACTATTAATATGTTATGAACGAAGAAAATATTGAAACTTTTGAAAATAATCTGGGAAAAATATCTTGGGACTCGCTTCGGGCATCGAACGCGAAAAAAACATTTAAAAAACTGCATATTGCAGTTCTGGAATGTTTCGATAGCTCATTTACAAAAAAATTCTTTGAAGAATATTGCCATGAGGAGACGAGACTGTTCCTCCGATGACTTAAAAGGGGCAGTAGATGCTGCATACACTATTGATCATGTTAGGAAAGATAAGGACTCTTGAAATTTGCTGAAAGGTTTGAAGATTTGCCTACGCGAGAAGCATAAGTCGCTTGAGAAAGAACAAAATTCTTCCTTCATAAGAAACTCTGACAATAAATCTGGAGCAATATGGAAAATAATAAATCAGGAGGTTGGAAGACCTGAGTTGGTTACAACTGATGGTAGTAAGCTGTCTGCGGAAGAGTTAAATAAGTTTTTCACGCGTATTGGCGAGATGGTGAGACATCAGTGCATCCCATCAGCAGACAGTAGAACACTCTGCCGTGAAATCAAAAAACTGTAAGGAAACCCGGATGAACACTTCATGTTCGATGTTTATGCATCCGACAACAATGGATGAATTAAATGATATTGTTCACAAATTAAAGAATAAAAAGACACCTGATAGTTTCGGGATAAACAGCCGTCTGTTTCAGCGCATTCACCCAATTTTGCGGATTTTCTATGTGAAGTATGCAATCAATGCAGACTGAATATTTCTAAATTAACTAAAGCTAAATATTACCAGTGCATGAAAAGTTTAGTGTTAATACTTTGATAATTACCGACCAATTTCAATATTGAAAGATGACATTAATGGAATATTTGAGTAAGTTCCAGGTTCTGTGTGAGCATCAGCATGGCTTTTGAAAAAAGAGGTCCACTACAACTACACACCATTCGAATTATTGGGGTTAACAATTGATAATCGAAACATGAAAAATTCGAAATAGTAAGGCTCACAGATCTTTCATCATTTTCTTAAACAGAAAGAGGCAATAAGAATTATTCGTGGGGCCTCAAAGACAGTAGAGAATTGTTCAGAACACAAAATATACTAACTATCCCATCGGTTTTCATACTAACTGCTGTATCACATGTGTTTGATAACAGGATAAAATCCGACTTTCACTAGTATAACACTAGGAACAAGGACGCTATTAAAGTACATATACACGCACCGGCGAACTGCAGTCCGGGACTGCAGGAACGTAGATCTACAGTTTTGTTATCACTACACATGCACAGATAATCGATCCCGGCCGACAGTTTCGGAAAATCGTTTGAAAAAACTGCCGTGTGTAGAGCAATCAGGTCTTACGATATAACTGTATCGTGTGTAGTGCGCTACAGACCTTGACTGTCAGTTCAAATCGACAGTCCTGGGACTGCAGGCCGCCGGATCGTGTATAGGGACCATTACACTTGAACTTCCAAGACTGAAGAGAACCCAACTGGGAACAAATCACATATTTGTGAAACTCTTCAATAAATTGCCTAATTCTATAAGATAATTACCCAGAGATCGTTTAAAAAGGAAACTGATGAATATTTCACTTAGCGAGATTATTTATGACGTTGGAGAATTCCTAGAGAAGACTTTGTGACATCTTTGTTTGAGATTAAAGTATTTTTCTATTGCATAATATTTTATTTGTTCTGGATACATGTTCTCAAACGTGTATTGTACACACTCAGGCTGTTCAGTCCAGTGAGAACATCTCCTGAAATATAACTCCTGAAGATGCCAGACACTCGAACTGGAGAAACGTCGAGAACTAATCCACGACGACGGCCGAAATGCTCGAAAGAACAGGTTTCATTGAACGATGACCGCTAAAAACCTCATCCAATTCATTATACGTGTATAATTATTGTTATTATGACTTGCTATGAAATATGTTTAGATTTTTTAAAGGGTGGATAAATCCATCTATCTATTTATCGACACTAAATTCGGTACTGAATGCAGTAATGAAAATTTTAGTATCACAAATTAGATGCTCGTGCATTATTAGTGCAAGATTCAGAGCACACATTGTGCCACTGAAATTTTCAGGACTGAATTTAATTCAGAATTTAGCGTAGTGGCAAACGGCTCTAATACCAAATTCGCAGATTAAGCCAGAGCGAGAAACCCTTAACATAGAGTAGTGACAGCCGGGTTTTATACTTATTAGGACTCATATGTGTAAATCCGACCCCCTGCAACAATGACAACCTTAAGACTTAAGGCTAATACTAAATGCAATGCGAGAAGACACATCGTTCTGATTGTTACTACAGAAGTTTTACATCTAGCGGAACATGCCTGTATCTCCTCAATCTGGCTTCCTCAACAATTATAAATCTCCACGTTATTTCATTAGTCAATCAGGTTCTATTTTTGTTTAAGAATCACGCAGTGATCATATTTTTCATGATCCCCGTTGTATTTTTCAAATTATTATACACTTAATATACCCTTCTAAACTCACTTTTTTCTCCTCATATCTGGTAGGCTTCTATTCAACGGGATACTATCACTAACTAATAAATTGAATTTATTGATATTGTACAATTGCTGGCTACGTATCAAGTCTTTGGGTTCCACGAACACTGGATTTCCATTTTTGCCAGCATTATCTTTCGGCTTGAAAAAAATTTGTGTTCATAATTTCGTGCGAGGCATTTGGAATATTTTTTGAAATCGTTGCCAATATAATGACCTACGACCACTTTTATACCATGCCTATCGATGTATTCCTCTTGGTTCTCCCTGAAACATCAGTTTTAATGAAATTTAGAGAAATGATCGAGTAATCTGCTAGATCAAGCGATAAGGTTTGAGGGTGTTTGATTGGGAAACGGAAATATTTAACAGGCGGATATATGGCACCTGGGTGGTTCTGAAGATACCACATTCATGGGCTTTTACGGTCTTCGTCACCGAGATACAGGATGTTTTATGAATTCAAGTCTTTTCTTCTTGAGGCAATATCAGAGGAACCACCCGGTATATTTCCTTCATATTTGGCGCGTGTTTCGTATTCGAAATCATTCAATCATTCAATATTATGATAACCGCAAGTGAAATCCAGGTCCGAACTAAAAAAATTTGGTATCGTCTTAATCCTCGAAACAACACTCTGTTTATCGAAATTTAGAAAATCTCTCTCAAAATATGAGCAGACCACAAGTCTGTAAGTTAGTAATTAATTATGAAATAGATGTTCCATGTTGTGACATTATTTCGGCTATTTCCATTATCGATAATTTCCCAAAAATATTGCATTGCATTATCAAGAATATCTCTTTCACAATTCATCTTCTCTTTTTTACTCTTTGCTAGACTATTTCAGTTTGTATTTTCAAGTTACACTTTCATCAGTTCTCATTACTGCAAACATTCTTAATGAAAAAGTGAAGTTTTTGAGAGCATTCCTGAAAGTGGTTCCAAGTGTCTTTTAATTTTGTATGTATGTATGTATGATGAATTTATTAGCTAGTTATAAGGAGGTTACAGTCCACTGTGGTTCAAAAGGCTATGGTGCCTCCTACCAGAATTGTTTTCACTACTGCGACTAATCACTAAGATCTAGGTTGGCACACATCACTTTGAAAGAATAGCATTGTTATTCAGAATGATACAGATCACATTCGAAATTCCCTTATAATTTTTAGTAATTTAGTGTTATGTTGATTCAGAAAATGCCTTGTAAATTTTCAAATGAGGAGTATGCGGTAATCAATTAGCCTTGAAGATCCTCTGATTTCTATCTCTTCGATTGAAAGGTACATGATGGAGTTACATGAACTCACTAGTATATTCATCTGATATCGATACTCGGGATCAGCTTATAAGAAAAATAAAAGAAGCTATCCAGAAATATAAAAAACAATCCGAATGTAATGCGGAAAAACAGTTCGCGATATTCTGAAACGAGCGAGGAAATGTTCAGACCAAAATTAAAGATATTTCGAGCAGTGAATGAGGTTTTTTCGTTCAACTTTGTATTTATATTTGTGTCATTCATTCTTTTATTTTGAAGACATGTACATAATTTGTTTTAATGAAAATGAAATCGACTTAATTCATCTCACTTCTTCAACTGAAACATTCAATAACAATATACAAGCAATATCGATTTCGATAATCAGTTATGTAACACAGGGCCTCATTGTTTCTGCAAATGAAGGCTGAGTATCTTAAAAATACAAAATGAAATGGTCGATATACATATAGGATGTTGTTTCGAGGATTTAAACGATTCCTAATTTTTTTTCAACCTTACCGGGGTTTGCCATGAGGTTATTGTACGATACATTCGACCTTTGAATAAAAAATACGGTTCCAAAATATGAAGAAAATATATCGGGTGGTCCGTCTAATATTGCCTCAGGAAGAAACGAGCAAAAATCATATGACATATGTATCTTTGAAACATAGATGAATTCAAAATAGTTATCATCGCAATGAATACCGTTTTCAATTCCCCTCTTTTATCATGAGGTTGGAGAAATGATATCAGATTTTGTCACTGAGATAAGAAAATTTCCGGTCCCAGCCTTGTTTCGCATCATCAGTATCCCATACACCTCAGGGACAAAATCTTCATAACAAATTTCGATATTCAAAAGCAATTAGGTGTGATGTACTGAGCAGAAATTTCAAAGTACGGACATCCATTGCGTCAAAATGAAGTTTCATATTTCCAATGACATGCTAAAAAAGAACTCTGTACATCCTCTTTCACTCAATGAGATTTTATCTAGGTGACGAAAGACAGTATAATCCATAAATGTGGTATTTTCAGAACCAACGTCGGGTGCCACCTCCCGCCTGGTAAGAATTACCGTTTCCCAATGAAATACCCTGTATAACGGACAAGAAGAAAAAAGTCCGAATATGTCATATATGTTAAAAAAACATTCAAAAAATCCTTACCTGAAAATGTTGTTTCGGATGAATTTTTTCTATCTTTTGTTCGACAATGTTCCTTTTGCTTAAATCAGATATCACTACCAGAATGAAAATTATTAGAATAACAGCCAGAAATCCTCTCGATACCTTCCTGGATATCCTTGGTAGCATACTCCTCAACATTTACTTTCATTACAACGAACTAAAACGAATTTCGAATAATAATAGTTAATCAAAATGTGATTATGCGTATGTTTATTATATTGCATCATCACTTTCATCTAATTAATGAATTGCGTCTGATCAATTTATTCGCAACACTGATAGGAGCCGTATTTCTTGACCGTAAGATATTTGCAAATACCCTTTTCTGAGTAAAAGTACTTTTAATGATCTAGTCAATTTTTCTAACCACGATAAAGCCAAAATTTGAAAATTCAACAACAAAATTGACTACCTGAATATTTGTTAAAAATGAAGCTCTCTTAGTTTTACATCGAAGATTATAATATAGTATAAAGAGTGGAAATGCCTATATATCAGTAGTTTTAAACCGACTACGAATAGGGAATCCAATCTC
>JAVSIQ010000706.1:0-49635 GCA_038502775.1 Hippodamia convergens
TAGTAATACTAGTGATACCACCAGAGGTGGTACGACAATAAATGAAATTTTTCCAGCTTATGAATATTTTATGACGAGGGATAATGTTCTAAAAATAATCATGAGCTAGATTAATTCCCAGATTTCATTTGACCTCGTATGGTATTCGGTAAGAAATTGTGTTTAAATAAATAAAATTTATTTTTTTGATTTTCAACAACGTTCAAACCGAAATGTATCAAAATTATCATGTAATCAAGTACACGAGGTATAAGTTTCCAATAAAATTCAAATCGTTGCAACCTGTCAAAAAATTAAACGTTTTGATTGGTTATTTTAAACACGAGGAAGACATTACAGGTGTAGATTATTAGTCAAAATATGAACTACTCGTACTTATTCATAACACAAGTGCAGAAGGCATTGAAATTCTTACACAAGTTCAAAATTCAAAAACTAGCCATAAAGTGCCGAGTTTTGAATGAACGAGTGTCAGGATGAGCCTTTTGTACGAGTATCATGAGTTACTCTGTCTAATTCATTGAATTTCTACTGAAATTAATGAAATACTGTCGTGAATATCGTTTAGAGATTTTTGCATTGGAAAATATTAATTGGCAGAACTAAATTGACAGGTAATGAATAAATCCGTGGCAGGAGGCCAACATGTCATCAATAAATATTACCATGAAAACTGTGCTAGAAATGAAATATTTCTCACATGATTTTGTTCTACGGGATGTGGCAGAATGAACGGATTTGACACAGAATTAGAGAAAATGTGTTACTTTTATGGAAATGAAATTCACCTGTTGTATTCCGAATGTTCAAAATAGAAAAAAAATGTATATTAAAAAATTTTAAAAAACGCGGAAATCCCTTCATATTCCAAACAATTTTTCGGTCACAATGGTTGTACCAATCAAGGCATGGTAAGGTTAAGAATGACTTTGTAATTCTGACCCAAACCTCTAAAACTCTGGTGTTTCCTGGAATTACCTTGCCGCAATTTCGAGCATAGGTCTGAGTACGACCCTGGCAATCTTTTAGGGCGGTCGAAGGGAGCGTTGTTATGACCGTTTGACCAATACGAATACGAGCTTTATTGTGCGCAAACCAGACTATTATGTTTGTAATTATTGCTCTCGCTTAAATTTGAACAGAGTATAGTAAGTGCAGTTTTCGAAAGAATAGAAATGATATGCTGCCCCTTAACAAAATAATATTCACAATGTCCCTTTTATCATAAAGTATGTCGACAGAATCGAAAGAGTACAGAAAACATTCATCAAAAATCTGAATTATAGGTTCGATCGCTGCAAGTTTGCACCTTTATGAAAAAAATTTAATTTATCATAATGTACTGAGTCTACAGCAGAGGAGAGTACTTTTCGACTGTATTTTCGTTCATCGGATTCTGAATATTTGTTTTAAATGCCCAATGATAGAGTACATCACTTTTAACATCCCACAGTATTCAGATCGTCGAAGAGTACTATTTCACATTCCAAGAGCAAGGACAAATGTGAGTTACCATTCAATATTCCCTAGAGTTATGCACTTCTACAATTGGCATATAAGTACTATAGATGGCTCCAACTTTAATAAAGATCAGTTCAAAATACTTTTTTTAGAATATTTGAAAACATCATATGGTTGAAAGATAGGTTTACATAATGTATTGTATACCGGACTATTCATTGAATGCATAATTTCTTATGGTAGATGGATGCTTCTGTGAAATCTTTCATGTTTGTGTGTATATGTTGTTAGATCCTCAGAAACTACTTACATTGTTGTTTATTTATGTTAAATAAATTTTTGTGAACCTCTTTAATTGGGATTCCTGTTGAGGTTCCTAATTGAATAAATAAATAAAAATAAATGTCGATATTGACATTTAGAGAATCCTACAGGCTTATTGGCTGGTGTCTATGAAATATTATTTCACTTAAAGTTTCGCCTACATCTGCAGGAGGTATCTTCAGAGCATTGTAACTCAACCGCTGAGTTACAGAGCGTTCAGTAACAATCTCACACAATTCTTGGAGGTAATGTTGTCAGAAAAATTTTACAGATTTACTGTACTTTATGAGTGTTTGTCGGAGTATTTTTTAATAAATTTCCCTTTTCACCATTTGGCTAGTGAATAGATAGTTTTATAAATATCTTAAGGTGAATTAAATTGGAATCCCTTCTTGCTTGGTGCTTGAACGCGATCTTCTAAAAAAAAATTTTGATACTGCGACATCAACAAGAAGTTTCCATCGGAACTACAATGTGAAACTTCAAAGTCTCTTCGAAGACCATTCAAATACTCAATAAATCTCCCAATTCTTTCGGCAACGTTGAAGCTTTGTGCGGTTAGTCGGAAACCGTAAGATTTACACCCTTCCCATTAAGTCTTATTTGCTCGATTTATTCGGGCTTCGTGGAACTGATTTAAAATCGATGGGCCTCATTCTATCGCAGGAATTCGCTGGACTCAGACGTTTCAAAAACGATTTTAATCGCCTGAGGAAGCACACAATTGCGAAATTCTTCGATGGGAAGTTCGAGGCCGTACGTTGCAGTCGAGCTGAATAAGTGAAAAATGATACAAGGCTTGAAAGCGGGTCATGCCACTCGAGCTTCAACTGCAGGCGTCGTCAATAAAAAATTTCCTTCGCGAATTTTCACGCCAACAGATCCGCACAACTCATGATTGAGAATGGTAATATTTCGGTTTGAGGCACATATAGAAAATTATAGATGCCTATGGCGACATTTCCGCGGTTTTTTTTGCTTCCTCAAGCTGAGAGATCGAAAGTTTGCCCCAGAAATGGTAACGTTTTTAATTTTGGTGTAGGAATGAATGATTAATCTTTGATATCGATGGAATTCATTTGGGAGCCAATCACAGATCTCATAAATAATTGTCCTTCATACAGGGTATTTCAAAAAAAGGTAATTCTAGGATAGTATCCTAGGAAAGATAGAGAACTGAAAAATATTTAGGTTTGTTCAGTAAAAAATTATACACATTTTTAACGATTTTGTCGAAACGAACGGCGATATTGTAATGATATTTTCTCTATTTCAGTATCGTAATGAGTTCATTACAGTACTAAAAGTAGTGCTGTAATGAAACTCATTACGACATTGTCTCAGTTATATTTTTCGTTTTGTAGTTGTCAGTACTGACCTCCGATCGAATCAAGTTTCGAATCAGATCAATTCAAATTCAGTAATCTGTCAAATTTTGTAAGTTACACCAACTGCAAAGTTGAAATATAAAAGTCACTTACCTGAATATTTATTTGAATTTCGGGAGTATTTCACAAAACTTGACTGAAATAGAGAGAATATCGTCTAATACTCGTTGCAGAAGGCAATTCCAGCACTCATGCTTTCGAAAACTAGCTCCTTCGTCGCCCGTTTTCGAACTTCGCATTCGTGTTGATATAGAAGCTCATTCTGCTACTTATTTTATCCACTCCTATTGAATAATGTATTCATTATTCAACTGAATAGCAATTAATAGTATCTATGAACAAACAGCGGGAGTTATAATAACTCCCGCCTATAAATCCCTCTAATTAATCAGAATAGACTCATAGAATAATTTGACAACCGAATATCCAGCTACTTTTGTGCTTCTGTACGAGCCGGTTGACAGAGAGGGAACATCTCATTATTGTTATTGATGTGAGTAATGTCACTTGAATAATTCTGACGTTTTCAAATTTGGTTGACACCTAATTATTGTTGTGAATGTTTTTCTGAATAAGACCTCCGATAGTGAGGATGAAATATTATGTAGGTACACTACCTGAAATAAGACAAGCAGCTAGTGCTACAGTAGGTTCAGAATTTATTGCCCGCGAGAAATCTCAAAACAAATATAAAGGTGTATCAAAAATTTTCAAGACTAATGAAACTCATTACAGCATTGTTTTCAGTTATATTTTTCGTATTTTGGTTTTCAGTACTGACATCAGATCCTCTCAATTTTCAAATCAAATCAGTTAAAATTCCGTCAAATTTCGTAAGTCACACCAACTGCCAAGATACAATACAAAAATCACTAATCTGAATTTTTATTTGAATTTCTAGAGTATTTCTCAAAAATTGACTGAAATACAGAAAATATCGTCTAATACTCGTTGCAGAAGGCAACTCCAACACTCATGCTGCATAAAATGAATGATCTGGGGTTGACACAGACAAATATAGAAACATGACAAAAAGTTGAGAATAAGATATTTGAATAAAAAGTTGAGTTGAGAATCGATCATTCCAAACAAAATCTAACAATTCCATCGTGTAAAAATCACGACTGTTAGCAAAAACTCGAATCCAGTAGAATTCACATAGGAATCAACAAAGACGAAGTTGCAAATTTATTCAAATGCAATTTGAAAAATGTGATGATTCATGAATTACAATACTATTCGCCGGGATTCTTTCCATGTATAATTCGAACTCATTGGATTTGTTTTTTTTTTGGATCACTTCCAATGATCGAATGTTCCTTTTTCCCTGCTAGACGTTCAAGGATTAATATTTGCAATCGAGGTCGACATAATAGCCCAGGGTCAATGAAACTATGAGCGGAATGGACTGCTTGTTACATCAGATCTGACAAGTGCACGCTTGTATTCTCGGTCGTGTTAAACCGTCACCTGTTATCGATATATACTTCGCGCAACAATTAAAGAAAAATTTTCAAATTTTTTTCAACAAGCTGTATCTCAGTGAAAAAATGGTCGTATGAGAAATAAAAAAAACTTACTTTTGAAGCTTGTCGACTCTAGTTGCGTAATTTATTGATTTAAAATTTTTCGGATTACCAGTAGCTATACAATCTTCGAATAAATCATGAAGAAAAAATTTTCAACATTTTTCAAAATATAATTGTTGCTCTACGCGCACGGAAAAATTTTTTCTAGCTTGACCGATGCATAGGTTGCATAGCCTGTTTATTCAGCTCTAATTTGCTTTTTACGACCCCCGAATAAGACCATTTGTCTTCGAGATATCCAATTTTGAAAGCAAAAATATCCTTTTTCAGTCAACTGCCGATATCTCCTTAACTACAGGTCGACCAGGAAACCGATAGGCGTTTTATTTTTCTGCAGAAAAATTTTCTACAAAAATCAGTTATGCTCAATTAAAAAAAATGTTTTTTCGCCTGTAACGTTAACGTGAATAAATATCAAAAACATGCCATTTTGCTTTTTTTTGGGTTGACTGCATCTTCGTCAATATTTGGGGAAAAGCTTAAGTTATAAGGAAATTTTACAGTTCGATGTTTCCTAGAGTCCCCCTAAGATGAATTATTTAGAACAAAACAAAATTTTAATTTCTATAATTTCGGTCTAGATCGAAAATATTTTTCGAAGCGCGTAGATCAAAAACGAAAATTTGAAAAATGTTGAAAATTTTTTCTTCCTGATTTATCCGAAGATTGCATGGCTACCGATACTCCTAAAAATTGTTAACCAATAAATTAAGAAACCAGAGTCTTCAAAGGTAAGTTTTTTTTATTTTCCATACGACCATTTTTCACTGAGATACAGCCTGTTGAAAATACTTTTCGAAGCGCGTAGATCAAAAACGAAAATTTGAAAAATGTTGAAAATTTTTTCTTCCTGATTTATCCGAAGATTGCATGGCTACCGATACTCCTAACAATTGTTAACCAATAAATTAAGAAACCAGAGTCTTCAAAGGTAAGTTTTTTTTTTATTTTCCATACGACCATTTTTCACTGAGTTGAAAATCACCAAAAAAATTTGAAAATTTTTCTATTCCTTTAATTGTTGCGCGAAGTGTATTATAGGAGGTATATTTAATGCGGAACCCTAAAAATGTTTTTTCACAATCGATATATTTTGCGCTAGTATTTGACAACGCACACGTCATCTTTTTCGAATAATGTCACTTTATCGCTTATAAGCGGTCGCTCCCCGAATTATTAACAATGAATGTTTCAATTGGTGAAAATCAATAAAAAATGTAGTTTTCAAATATATCTCTATTTTCGGAATAATATGTGTTTTCATTGATATCGTAAATCTTCGACGAACACCATATTCTAATCACATGTTTTAGTTTTTTCATTTTTCATTTTTTCATAATTATACCAGAAATTCAAAGAACCCAACACCTGAAAGTTTTCTAGAAATCTCGTGAAGTGTACATTTTTTCGCGTAATTTATCATTTAAAAAATTCTGCGAAATTGGAAAAAATTGGATACTTTGGCTGAATGCAACTCGGTTCAAAAAATTCACAGCATTAAATATTTCCTACATTTTTTCCAAGGATTTAACGGTAGATCTAATGCTAGGAGAGGCATGTTTCCAAGGATGGCATAGTTCATTTTGAAAGTTAAAATGGCTTTATCATTTTATTAGGCTGAATCAAGAAAAATGGTATACGAAAAAGTGTTCCTTTGACCTCTATCTAATCTTTTGTTGAAATATATGTACAAGCCGAAGACTCACAGTGTATACGAAGCGAATCGTAAAACTGTTTCGAAGAAGTAAACTAAGAATGGTTTGCGAGATTACAAATATTTCGATACTTCTTGGTATATGATCTCGACAAAACTCTGTATAAACCTTCTTGTCTTCATCTTACTTAACTTAATTTGTTCGAATCGGAAGTTTCAGAGTAATTGATTAATTCATTAAATTAAATGTATTCTTCAAGTGAAACGATCCTCTGGAAACTTTGTGTGTAACAAGTTCTTTAGTGGGTCGAACTAAATTGAGCCATTTTCGGCTTAAAATTCACAAAATATATCAAATATACATAAATAGGTACGATTGATAACTCTCTTCTTCATAGAAAGAAGCGCGCGCAAAGACAAAGTCATTTCGTAATGGGGAATGTTAGAGAAATAATCAATAATTCTTATGTGGAATATTTGGAAAGGTCACCTATTCTGAAAGCTTCACGCTAGGCTTCACGCTAGTTAATCCATTCGTGAAATGTTCTGGGATTTATTTATTTATTTGTTTAAACAATGGGCAAGGTTGAGGTAAAACCTATAGACGCACAAAAAAATACAACAGAAATGTGAAAAACGAGAAACAAATATGATGAAGTGAGGAGAAATTCTTTTCGCTGGATATACATTAATGAAGTTTGAATATTCTGGTCCTCATGTTCTGTGAAAATCGATATCGAGTAACCAAAAAGTACCTAATCGGGAAAGACCACCCTAATTCGGCAGGGAAACCAAACTACATCTTTTTGTTGAGTGAAATCCGATAAGGACTTACGAAGCACAGATTAATGCAACATTCAAGTTCAAGAGGGACCCTTTTGTTTGGGTTTTCCGGAGGTTTGAGCAAACACTCATCAAGTAGATCCCCTTCGAATGAATATTATCGCCCAAATGTTGATTAACTTCAAGAATTGCAGTAATTTGTCTGCTCTCTTTTTGGGTGTCTCAGATAAGTTTTCGTTCACATAATACAAAATGCTCATATCTGCCAAAATATTTCTCCACGCAGTTAATGCCTCAAAGGCCAGATTAACTTGCAGAATTAAATTTTACCACGAATATTTTAGCGAGTCCGAACTGACCGTTTAATTAAGACGAATTAGGCGCAAGTTTGAAAATGTCACATTTCAAGTAACAACTGCAATTTGGTCGCAAAAACGAATCTGAAAAATAACGATTATTTTGAGTACATTGCAATTTTATCGTATTAAATCAATCGACTTTCAAGTAGTCTAATATTTTTCATTTAATTAGTTATAATAACTCACCACTATTACTCACTATGATAAGTCAGAAAAGATTCATAGAATAGGAACATTCAACTTTTGTCATTGATAGAGTAACATCACTTGAATAATTTTGACGGTTTCCAATTTAGTTGATACCTTCTTCCTCTGTATATATGGTTATAGGTAGATAAAGTACAGTATTTAAGCTGCGGTAATGGTCATTACTCACTTGATGAATTACACTGCAAACTTCATCTGCGTGAGTTATGACCTACATTACCGCTCGTTGAATAATATACCATTATCGTTATTTGTTATTGTTTGTTTTTATAATTTTTTTGTGAAATTTTGGTTTGTACTTTTGTAGGATCGCACGAATGGTGAAAAAACAAGAGATTATATTTATGATGAATTGATTAAACACAAAAATTCTAATTGCAGAACCTGATCGTTACAAAAAAAAAAATTAAGAATCCACTTGTATTTTTTTATGAAAATCATAATCTGGGGTCTATTACACCAACTACTTTGCAACTTTTCAATTTGAACTTTTCAAATAAATTACGGTGCAACGAAAAGCATTCAGAATTGAAAAGTGTAAACTGAAATGTTGTAAAGTAGTTTCTGAAGTAGTTTTGCAACTTTTCACTTCGCACTTTTCACTTATAAATTTAATAAGGTCCCCAAATTGAAGTCGTTGTGTAAACCTTTTTGGTAAAATTTTCTGATTGATATGAATTAAGCGACAAAGAAATTTGGCAATCTGAATGGAATGTATCCAATTTTTTCAATAAATATCTTATTTCTGATCCTTCCATCAAAGTTCCTGGTTTTGACCTTCCCAGGAGAATATGATCTGCTCTAAATCGCATTAGAACAGCCCATGGACGATGCAACAGCATGCTCCTCCGATGGAATTCGGTTGAGAGCCTTAGTCGTGAGTGTGGGGGAAATGAGGAGAATATAGAGCATCTTATAAATAGTTGTCGCATTTATAAATTTCGAGATGGTTTCGAGGCTATACATAAAGTTACAAATGCATTTCTAAAATGGGTGGTTAATTTCAAAATAATTTAGTTTGTTCCAACTAGTTGGTTTCTTTTCTGCCTTTGTCTTTTTTCATTTCATTGCGAGTCGTTTTTATGGAGATTCTGTTCATCTGAGCCCATCGACGGATTACTTGAAGCTGTTATCTCAGATCACACTGATGTCTTTCAAGATTTTCCTTATATTTAATATTTCAAGTAATTTTTTTTCACGGAAGGGTAAGGGTTTTTTTTTCAGCTGAGGTTTTTTTCCTCTCCTCATTTGATCATACTGCAGACCTGTATGGTTTTCCTGTATTGCACCAACCACAGCTAGGATCTTTTTTGTTTCAATATGTATTGTATTATTTTAGCTCTCTGAATCAAAAGAATATATAGTTCGTTTCAGAATTATTGACATCTCGGGAGGATGTGGAATCTCGAAAATATGTTGGTAATATCCCATCAGTAACTTTGGTTGGTGTTGATTGAAAACACTAGTTATGACATTTAAGAGTTTGAATTAACCTCCTGAACATATTTCGAATTTTTTTCTTTATGCTTATGTTCTTGATTAAATCGAAAAATTAGTTTTGGATTGGAATATTTCTCAAGTATTACCGAATTGAAAATGGCTGGAATTCATGCAGATACCTCTCGCCTCCCCTAACTATAAGGAAACGTAAAGCAGTTTATCGTCGGTACTGCTACTTTTCAACAATTCAGCAGGTATTTCTGCAAGTATTACCTACTCGCGTTTTGCTAGTTATTCAGGTAACAATCAATTAATTTTTCGAGGTGGTTTCTGATAAATAACTTTTAGTTGTCACCTAGAACTGTCTGATGAATTTTGGAGAAAAAAGAAGGCAAGACATTAAGACAAGTCATTACAGTCAGGAGTGAGCAGTGGATGGAAACCTATTCCACATGAATATACCTTCAAAGAGACGTTATTTTTTCTTAAATCAAAAACAATGAGTAAATCAGTTGGTACATCTTTTTTGAACTGCCTGAAATGTAACTGAATTTTAATCAAAATCAACATTTGGTATATTATTTAATGAATCATGAAATGGACAGTATTAATAAATACGAATAATAAATGATGTATTTCATAGCCTTTCACACTTCAAATGATTCACAATTTGTCAACAAGTTTTTTCAATTTTTTTCAACAACTTGGTTATGAAATTGTAAGGTTATATCAGCTTTATACTTTTTGTTCCTCAATACTCAAAAAAATAACACAGGGCGAGAACTTGGCTGAATTTTTGATAGTCATCAGTCATCAGGAATGCAAAGATTGCTAAAGGATCTTCATACAGAACAAACTTTTAGTTATCTTTGATGAAATCTTATTTTTAAATGGATGATATCTCTACATTGGAGTTCCTCGAAAGCCTGCAAGATTTCATGTTGAAGCATTACACGCTATTTTTATTATCAATCCTGAATTTCCAATTCCCATGCTTGATCTACAGCGAAATAGTGTGGGTCAGTCATCATCTCAGCTTGTTTCTCTTTTGCAATTGAAGCTGAGTTTGAAAATTTGTCAATACAACAATGATGAAATAATATAATTTCACAAAAAATTCTTCAAATTAATTTGCCTTGAAAATATATTCAATCATTTTATAGGTTATATTGATATATTTCAACCTATGATATATATATATATATATATATAACACACAGAAATTTTTAGTAACTTTTTGTAACTAGAAATAAAGCCTCGGCTGGAATTCCATGACTTGCTCTGATGACAATCATTTTGAAACGGACTATATATTATATACTTATAAAATTAATTAGGCAGCCCGAAAAGTGCAAAAATGAATAGTTGCAAAGCAGTTTGGTGCAATAGGTCCCTGTTCAATTAATTCAATGAAAAAAAGAACTGGCATTATGAAATTTCCAAATCAAATAAATTTCTGTGTGGACAAATGGTACATAATAAAGTGAAAAATCCACGATTATGAAGACTTACCTACGTTTTTCTATGATGAAGGACGCCAAAACGTTTATTGTTTTGATGGTTCAAAGTGTTATTGTGCCATCATTTTTTCCGATTATTTTGCTCCTTTCAAATTAGTGCAAGGATTAAAGGACGAGCATTTTCAATACTATTCAAAAAGTTTCAGAAATCGAAACCGTGAAGGTTTCAAAATTAATAGTATATTCTAATACAAGTTGCAGAATGAGCTCCTATTCCAACACGAATGCGAAGTTCGAAAACGAGCGACGAAGGAGCGAGTTTTCGATAGCATGAGTGTTGGAATTGCCTTCTGCAACGAGTATTAGACGCTATTTTCTCTATTTCAGTCAATTTTTGTGAAATACTCTCGAAATTCAAATGAAAATTCAGATTAGTGACTTTTGTATTGTATCTTGGCAGTTGGTTGGTGTGACATACGAAATTTGACAGATAACGGAATTTGAACTGATTTGATTCGAAACTTGATTCGATCGGAGGTCAATACTTACAACCATAAAACGAAAAATACTACTGGAAACAATGCTGTAATGAGTTTCATTACAGCACTACTTTTAGTACTGTAATGAACTCATTACGATACTGAAATAGAGAAAGAATTCTTCTGGTCGGTTGTCTCGCCATGGTTTCGTTTTCAATTCGCATTCTGCGCGAATCAGAAGACATTCAGTAAACAAATGCCGTCTGGAAACAGAATTGATCGGTTGCACCCTATTCAACGTGGTAGGTGAATACATGACTAATTCCTAGAGGGACCTTTGAATGATAGTAACGAAGATAACAAGATATAAGTTCCAACTCCCTTGTGTGAGGGGATCAGAAAGACCATTAACTATATTGAAAGAGGCTATTTCCCCCCGATTTGCTCAATTCTGTCGTTGCACGCTGAATTATTGCGTAATGGTGTCGGACAGGGTTTGAATTTCGGTGACAAATAAGCGAATCATTTGATTTGCGCCAGTTGGAAACTGAGATGGTTAAGTAATTCGGATTTTCAGAATTGGACTTTTCTAAAGATACTTCTTGAAACTCTATTTGTATTGTTTACTATACAGCGGTGTAACTAAATAGGTGTAAAACATTTTTTAAAGGGGTGATTCCTCATCCAAAATAATACTATCTTTCAAATAAAGAGACTTTATTGGAGTATCCCTTGTTGAGATAAAGCCCCTTACATGAATTTGTATAACAATTTTGTCACAAGCACCAAAAGAGTTACAATATTGAAATTAAGCTGACATTTTCTACTACCAAAAAGACACTTAGCTAGTAATTCATTTGATTTATCCCATGGTTGTGAGGGGTGGAAAACGTAACTTTTTGTCTTTATAATTTTTTCACCATTTAAAAATTTATTTCCGACAGCCTGTTTCATTCTAAACGAAAAATTTTACAAACTGACGGCGTCATACCAATTTAGTTGTCGCTATAGCTAATAGCGACCAACTAGCTAGATTAATTACGAATTTTCGCATATATGACGATGTATCTCTGTAGTTGTTCGTAAAATAATTTTTTGCTGCGAACTGGTTTATTTTGGGGAAAAAAACCCAGGGGAAATTTTTTTTTTAGCATGCAACAGGCTATCGGAAATGAATCTTTTAATGGTAAACAAATAATAAGACAAAAAGTTACATTGGAAATAAATTTTAGGGGTTGCTTTTTCCACCCCTCACAACCATGGGATAAACCAAATGAATAACTGGCTAAGTGTCTTTTCGGTGGTAAAGAACATCAGTTTAATTTCAATATTGTAAATTTTTTAGTGCTTGTGAAACAAATTTTTATACAATTTTTATGTACCCCCTTTAAGGGGTTGTTTTTTAACAAGGAATACTCCAATGAATTTCTTCCCCATTAAAGGGGGTACATAAAATTTGTATAAAAGATAGGATCTTTCATAAAAAGATCGCTGCATTCTCTGAATGGGTGCATTCTCTTTTTACTCATGTTATTTCTCATTTAAAAAACTTATTTTATTGTGTCTTCCAATCTTTGTTCATTTTAACTCGTTTAATTAAAATGATTTCTTCTCTCGAGGAATGTTGTTCTTTCACATCAAATTTTTGTGAAAGTCGGTTATGTAAAGTCTTTAATGATTTTTCATAAGCTATTTTTTCACTGCTCAATGTTATAGGACGTCGTGTGGCATAATACGCAATTCAGTATTAATGCAACATACTGAAATTAAGGAGAATTTAAGATCAAATATCTCTCGAAGAGTGCAATTTTGAATTATAAGATAAGCTGAAACTAAGAAAAAGTCACTTTTCGAATTTTTTTGAAAGATTGCCTCTTCGGGCATTAGACGTTCACAATCATTCAACATCGCCATCAGAAAAAGACATCTTTTCAATCTTTCATTCACTTTTCATCAACAAATTCGTTCGCCTGAGAAACCCCAAGATCTGAGATCACAAAATTCAATATTCATAATGAACAAGTACATGTTTGGAAGTGAGTACATACTTATTGCATCCCGAATATCTTGTTTGACTCATTCCTCACAGCATATGGAAGAATGTTGAGTTAGCTTATCCTCTTCTTTATCTAAGTTGTAAATATTTTTGTTTTTTTAGAACTGATTTTCTTATGTCCAGTAGTTTCGGCATCTGAATAGATGCCAATTAATACATTCTCAGATAAGGAAAATTCTCCTGAGTAAATTCTGGCACAAATTTTTCAGGAGCAAATAGGACAACCTTTTCTGTAACTCATTTAGTCCTGCAAAATTTTCCGTTCGTGAATTTGCAATATTTAAAAATTTTTACTAAATTAATTATTTTCAGGAACTTTTGAAGACCTCAAAAAGGTTTAAGAAAAATCGCTCAGAATTAATTTCAAACTTTACTGGGTTAGTAAATAAGGCTCGATCGATCGTTAACTCTTGGAGATACGAATAGGTCCCAGCTGAATTCAGAACTGACATTACTGACGACACTATTTGTTGAGTGGCTTGTGTGTTAGGCTTGTAATATCGCCTTCATTTCGAAAATGAATTGTTCCAAGCAGACCTTCGAATAAACGGATTAAAATCGTGCCTTCTATCAGATAATTGATAGTTCGATATGAATGGCATCTTTCTAATGAGATTACTAATAGATTAGCTCGGAGATTATTACCTTGTGTCGTCTATTTTCGCAGGAAGGTGAAGAAGTTGTTAAATCAGAGTCACCCAAGAGGTGTTCAACAGCATCAACCATAAAATAATTTTTTTATTTTTTCTTCTGGTTCTATATACTTTTGAAAATTCATATCAGCGAAATTTAAAGAAATGGTTACTCTGGCTGAAGGCCAGATTAAATTTCTGCTAAATTTTTTCGAAGGTTTAGGCGGTAGATCTTCAGCTTGGAAAATCTTTTGTGGTATCTTTACAAGGGCGGCATAGCTCAGTAAATTTAAAATGGCTGTATTTTTTCTCTAGACTGATTGGGAGAAAATAATATATGAAAAGAATATTTCTTTTCACCCTATTGTTGAAATATATAACAAATCAAAGACTCACACTGTATTATTCTGTAATAAACAGGGGGATTCACGAATATGTCTCTATAGAATATTTTTAGGAAAGACATTCAGGATTCTAAAGGTGAGCTTCAAGTAAGAAGACAACTTCGAAAATTCTCTTCAAATGAGGAATGAGATTGAAAATTGAAGACAAAATCGTTTTTCCTGAATATCTCGAAAAATATTCATTTTGCGGGATAGAAGCCGTAGACGTATGCTCCTATTATTTTTGACGAAGATTTCGAAAATGGGGTTCGAATTTGAAAAAAAAACGATTTTTTGATGTTTCGTCACTTCTAACTTTGACAAAGAATTTGTGACCTCTTGTATCTTGAAAATCACGCTATCGTAAAAGAAGCATCGGCCTTTCTTCTCGGAGATTCTCAAAAATGAGAATTTTTAACGAAAAAACCTCGAAGTTGTCTGTATTTCAACAGAGTTAAATATCGAGATGCTTTTTCGTATTTCCTCATTTAAAGGGAATTTTCTCGTGAAAATTTGAACTTTTGGAATCAAAAAGACTCAGAATTCAATGGAGAATCTATGCAATAAAAAAATGGGTCTTCTCATTTGAAAAACGAAAGTTGATGTCACTCCCGGAAAAACCGAAAACTTCAAAAAATATACGAGAAGTCCTCTTTTTACTTGAAGCTCACCTTTAGAATTTCAATCCTGAATCTTGTGCCATATTCGTGAATAACCCTGTATATCGAATTATTGGTCAGATACAATTGAAAATGAGTAAAAATCTTCAATTTAGTTTCAGAAATGTAGATAACTCATAATTAAAACGAAATTTTATATATGCAATCAGAATATTGAAAGTGTATCGAGGTGACAACCAATTATACAATTTTCTTTTTGATACAAATAGAATGAATAGCTGGAAAGGTCCACTTGTTTCCTTTCCTAACAAAAATGAATATTTGAAAGTAATGATCCATTAAATTTCGCCACCACCCTCCCTTCTTCAATGGAAGGTACAATAGTGTTCCCGAAGTTACTTCGAAAAAACATTAACACGATATTTTGATTCAAGTGTTATTGTCGGTGTTCTTGTACACTAAACTGCATCTTTCTAAATATAAGGAATAAATTTCCTCAAAATTTTCAAATAAAAGAATAGCAATAGGTCACCTACATTTCCATATAGCAGAACCAAATTTCCTAACATTTATTCATTTTACTACTAAGTTTATATACGAGTTTATATTAAATTAAACATTTAATACTTTTGTTTCCCAATTTCCTTATCTGGCAAGTTAATAAATCTATCTCTTGACTCTGATAACTGATGACCCTTGCCAAAAACGGTCTAAGTTATCTCATTGAAGAGTTCATTATTAAGATGTGTACCCCTTATTGAATATAATGAGCGAGAAACAACTATAACTGAATGTAAAACTAAGTCTTTAGAAGGTCCCCAGGAAGATTACTTGCTGGTCATGAGGAACATCTTCTAGCTACCATCATATGGATCTGACTGATTTTCCTGATTGATGATGAATAATTTGTTTATCGTTCATCGAATACTATGAAACTTTTCTTCATGCAAGAGGTTGCGGAACACAAAGAAAAAAACCTTAGTTTACGAAAAAGCTCAATAACGTATTTCCACACCTCCATGAGACGTTTATTGTGTTTTTTTTTGGGATAATTAATTACCTTTTATAGTATGATGGAACAATGATGTTTTTTTTCTACTGTCGAGCTAAGTGCATAAGGTTGCAGTGGGACTTATTCATAGAATACATCCTGATCTCGAGAATTCGAGAAGTACTCTTTTCTTCAAATAGGTACAAGAAGAGAAACCTAAATGTTCATAACATTATGGTATAGTGTAGACTCTGTGATCTTTTACAAGGAACCTTCGGGAAATGAATATAGCTCGAATTTCTTGTTTTTCATATCGAATATGAATTAATTTTTCTCACCGAAAAGTATAAGGAGAACTTTGGTAAGATAATTCGTACTTTTCTATTCAAGGAATACTAGAACTCCAAAAGTTTGCGAGGATTCATCATTTAATCCTATAGAATTCGAACAGACTACCAATTCATTTAGTGAATTTGGTTTTTAATCCAATTCGGCATTTCGTCCGACGTCGTAGATTCATTCTCGACGCTTCGCCAATTCGACTATCTCAGTGTCTGGCATCATCCGAAGTTAATCTTCCAGAAGATGTTCTCGCTTAATTGAGCTGCCTGATTATGATCTGGCTCTTGCTGGATGTTCATAAATTGTTCAAATGTGTCTGGACATTTGAGCAAGACTGACCTTGGCAATTGGTCCACGTTGGAGAACACAGCAACCCCTTTTTCAGTCACATTTGGCACTACAACCTTTTTGCAATTTCAAAAAATAGTGTTGAGGAGTTTTTCTGGAGCAGGAGGGAGTGATGTTTGAATCGGTTCCAGAGTATTATCTTTCAATTACCAGCCTCAGTTGTTTGCTTAGCCATGTTTTAACTTCATAATGTACTCGATAGAAGTGTTGAATAGCAGATGCCGATGTTAGAGGAACACATTATGATAATTGTACTTGTTTCTTGTTTTGAGTATTTTTTACAAAAATTAAGTAACAGCTTCATCAATGCAAGTAATTTTTTTGGAGCTCCATGAAGCGCAAGAAGATGCGAATTCCTTCCATAATTATTGTTAGAAGGTGGAATCAAGAGTATGAATCTGATTAAAATATCTGAAGAAATCAAAACAATGGTCACCTCAATAATCAATGGCAATATCAATAATGAAGTAATATCTAAAACTTGACATTGTTCCCTCAAATAATCCTAAAATTGTCATTACAATTAGTGGATGAAAAACCCCGTGGTTTTCGAGTACACTACTTCAGTGGCGTGGAAATGTGTGCATATCAAGGGGTGAACCGCTCATGAATTGTGGTTTACAAAGTATTGGAATTGTTTTGAATTGTAAGGAACTGCCATGAATTGTCTTGAATTTGCTATATATTTTCATGAATTCGCTATAAATTTTCGTGAATTTTCTATGAATTTTCGTGAATTCACTATGAATTCCCATGAATTGCCATGCATTGTTGTGAATTGCCATGAATTTCAAATCTGTCAGATGACATATTAGGAAAATCTACGATTCAGAAGATTCCGTCTGATGATGAATTTCGATTTTGAAAGTTTGCCTGTTTTAATACTCAGAAGGTGTTTGTGTGGGATACTTTTATTCGAAAATTCTTGAGTTTCGCTTGTTTCTGAGACTGAGAGTAAAAAACCAGAAAAATCTTTAAAAATAAGCTACTCCGCCAAAATCTTTCAAATAGATGCAGATCTGCATAAACATATATCAGGCACTAGAACTTGGTATGATGTGAGACAATTCATAGTCCTGATTCACTATGAATTTCTGAAAATAGGATTGAATTTCAAAGAATTGTACTGAATTGTCATGAATGATACTGAATCGCCATGAACTGTCTCTGTATTGTCATAAATTATCATGTATTTCTTGAAGTGTGTGAAATGTTTGAATTGCCTGAATCGTTTGTATCAAAAAGAACTGCTTCAATTGTCTGAATTGCGGTGTACAAAATTTTCATGACCGGTTTACCTCTCCATTCGAGGTTTTATTCGATAAAACCAGAAAAAAAACTCAAATTTTTAACTTTGAACCTGATAACTTTTGTAGTGCAGGGTGAGCAAAATTGGTGATATCTAAACTACAACTTTTTTACCCAACCAGATAGAGGAAAATGAATGGCACGTTACGGTAGTCTTTTTAGAGAAACTGATAATGCCATCAACAGTATTGCTCTATTTTCTTGTTTTCGAGTTATAGGCAAAAAATGAAATTTGGGCGATTTCAACTTTGGTAGTTGTCTCCGTTTCTGTTTGTGCTAGGAGGTTGAAATGAAAACATTATACATACACTTATTTCATAGCAATCCAGTAGCGTACTATGTTTTTTCCCAAGAAGTTTCCTTGCTGAGCTATAACATAAATTTTTGTATTTTCTTATGGACACAATAGTTTGTTTCTACTCAGAAAGAATAATCATTTTTTTTCATTTCAAAAATATGTATATAGCATATCATACAGGGTAGCCCACGTAAACCTGGAGCATACCTACAAAAATATGGGGTTGAAATGTTTTAAGTGGTCCAGCCTGTATAATATTTTTGGAAAGGAATAAGAGGATGATTCTTTCTAAGTCATCTCAAACTATTGTTTTCAAAAAATACAACTTTATGTTTTAGCTCAGCAAGGAAACTTCTTGGGAGAAAACCGAGGAGAAAACATATTGGATTGATAAGAAAAAATGTCTGTATAATATTTTGTTATTTTAACATAATAGCACAAAAAGAAACGGAGATGAATTTTGGCCTATAACTCGAAAATAAAAAAGATAGAGGAATGCAGTTGACGGCATTATCAGTTTCTCCAGAAAACAGTACCGTTATGTGCCATTCATTTTCTCTATCTCGTTGGGTTAATGAGTTTTAGTTCAGGTATCACCAATTTAGCCCACCATGTACAGGGTGATTCATTTATCTTGGTAACCCCAATTTTTTCGAAAACGCCCGAATATTTTTTCATTCTGTGAATGGCGTTTTGAACAAGTCAATGTCGACTTGAGATGCGCATAAAAATCTGCGGAATAAATAAAGACGCCAGGCGTCGCGGCGCTATCAAAAATTTTTTCTCCAGTTACATACCATTTTTATCATGTCATTCGAAAGATAATTTCATTTTGAACTTTTTTTTCGAATACAATTTTTGTCCTTTTTTTACCGTCAGCGATCTGCAGCGTGTTTAATGTTGATTCTATTCCATTTATTTTTTTTCTGTATTGTGGCAGTATGCCTTGATTTGGAGACATAGATATGATTTTATGCCTTGAATTCAAGGAGGCAAGTTTTCTAAACAATTTGCCTCTTTAAATACGATCAAATATGTGGATACAGCAAGATGGGGCTCTATGTCACAACGCTGCCATTGTAAAGAGATATTGAGATTAAGAATTCGAAAATGAATGGACCCTTATATTTTGTCCAAAGTGACTTATGATGAAATAGGGAGATGATATAACTTGTGTATGGATCATAAAGGCTAGATGACCTAAATTTGATTATGTTCCGTAAAATGACGGAGGCTCTGTAACTATTTTTCTATTATTTTATTCATTAAATATTATTTCTTATAATAATAAACATTTTTTTTTACAAACGAAAAATTTCGAATCATATGTTTTATATACCGACCATTATGATCCAAACATAAGTTATTTCATTACTTTGGTCAAAATATAAGGGTCCACTTGGGCACATGAGTTTCTTATCTTCATTTTCAAATAGTCCAAGTTATTAGAATCAGTTTGGTATACCATATATTTAAGGGGACCCCTCAGAAAGTAATCCATGAGCGTTAGGTCTGGCGATATCTGATGGGTCCATTGGTTTCAATCCATATTTTTCCGAATTCTTGATCTAAATATCTCTTGAGAATGACAGCGTGGTGGCATGAAGCCCGATCTTGCTGTAGCCAGATATTTCATCTCATATGAAGGAGCACATTGACCAGAAACCTAGCCTTCTTGAATTCAAATCATAAAATCACATCTATGTCTCTAAATAAAGGCATCCTACCACAATACAGAAAAAAATAAATGGAATAGAATCAATATAAAACCCGCTGCAGATCGCTAACGGTTAGAAATCGATAAAAATTGTATTCGAAAAAAAAATTCGGAATGAAATTATCTTTCGAATGACATAATAAAAAAGGTATGTCGCTGGAAAAAAAATTTTTGATAGCGCCGCGACGCCTGGCATCTTTATTTATTCCGCAGATTTTTATGCGCATCTCAAGTCGACATTGACTTGTTCAAAACGCCATTCACAGAATGAAAAAATATTCGGACGTTTTCGAGAAAATTGGGGTTACCAAGATAAGTGAATCACCCTGTACAGGATATCCCTCGGGATATCCCAACTTGCTTGATTTTGACTATTTTAGGTACTTCTGGACTAGATAGATAAAAAACTTCGAAAAAAACTCGATTTTCGTGAAAACGCCATTAGTAAAAATCGTTTCAGGATATCTTCAATTTTTTTTTTCAAAATTGATATATTATCGATTTAGAAAATGTGCCATAGTTTTTTCATTCACGAAAATATCTGAAAACGATCAAAACTTTCTAGAATCGCTTTTTCATCGGAAATAAGAAACTATATTAAATTTTTTCCCGGGAAAAAAAACAGTTTTTTTTAAATACGAACGCATTTTTTTTCATCTTATATCATAAAAAAAATTGAAGATGAAAAAAATTCAAAATAATGTCCTATTCCCAGTGAAAAAGTGCTTGTTGAGAGTTTTCATCCTATTCAGATGAAAAAGTTATGACACATTTTCGAAATCGAAAAAATTTCAAAATTTTGTTATATCTTCAAACCAAATGAACATATCGTCAAACAGTTTTCACTACTAGTGTTTTCATGGAAATCGAGCTAAGGACTCCTTCCAACGTTTTTACCTATCTAGCCTAGTACCTGAAACAGCCAAAAATCAAGCAATTTGGGATACCCTGTACACATAGGATCGATGAGGATTTTTAAAACTTTTACCTGTCAATTGAAATTAAATGGCTCATTACAATTTGAATCCTTCATTGAATGGAATATTCCAAGGTATTCATGGGTACTCCGTTTGATGGGGGATTAAACGTTCAAAGGACCTTTAAATTTGAGAAGAATTTGCTGCAACTCAGGGTATTTGAAAGGGTTAACCTTAGCGTTAAACCAAAATTTGTCTCTCTGGGAATTTTTGTGATTTTGAAATGTGGTAATAATGTGGTGTTCAGCTTCATGTTACATAAAAAAAGTAGATTTGCGAAGGTTATCGGATATAGCGGTTCCAACGTATGGCAGACAACTAACCTAGATAAGGGTTATACAAGGCGAGCATGCCGGTCAATAGATCCCCGTGCCTAGACCTACTTCCAGCGCCAAATTCGAACGGTCTCGCGTCCGGGGTGATTAGCCTTACCTGAGGCAAGCCACAGCAGGGTGGTCCAAGCCGCGAGCAGGCTAAAGGCCATGTCCTATGTCCGCGGCCTCTCCAAGTGGTCAGCCCGAAGGACGGCCCCCGGGAAGTCGGCCCATGAGGAGCCGCAGCCCTGACTCCGTCACCCACTTTCAGTCGGGGCCTTTTCAAGCCTTGCGCGACCCTCTCGTCGACACTGTCGTCGCCTCTGCCCTCGTTGTACACATGTTTGTTGCCCAGAATCGGATGGGGAGCGCACCACATAGACCGTTTGCAGTCGCGGACCGTGTAAAACTGACTGGAGCGGCGGATTGGGACTCGCCGTCTGTAGAGGCTCCGATCAAGCGACGTCCGATGTGGAATGGACGTGCGCCGACGCCGCGACGATAGGGATACGGTAGTGCCGTCGCGACGGACGTACGTTGGGCGCGGGGATGTCGGAGGGCCGCAACTGGCGATTCCTGCTGATGGCTACATGCGGATTACCTTCTCGTAGGTTCCTGCCGAATGCCAAATAAGACCATTATTATACAGGGTGTACCATGTTCGACGGCCTGTCAGACTTTCCTAGGGAACTGAACCCATTTGAAATCTGAAAATTGGAAATTTGTTGAAATTTAAAAACAAGTCATTCGAGGTTTCTCAATAGCACATTCAAAGTTTTGTGAAACGCACCTCTAATGTAACATTATTAAGTAGCAATGACGTCCGAATTGGAATTGCTCATGGTAACTCGTTCATCACTAACATAGCAACACTATTCTGTCCGGCATAAGGAAAAGTACAAAGATTATAGAGTTAGAAAGATAGGTACTAAATTCCGACTACGATTTTTGGCTAGTTTCTTACTTTTGACACCTAGATGGCGCTGAAAACATAATTCAGTACAGAATAGTATATTCTGAAACAAGTTGCAGAATGAACTCCTATTCCAACGCGAAAACGAGCGACGAAGGAGCCAGTAGATGAGTCGAACTGCTGGAAGGGTCGTCAAGAGAATCACCACCTCTATAAGTCGTTCTTCTGACCACCATTGCCTCTATGAGTGGAACTTTTTGATCTGATGAATGAGACCGAAGAAAATTCGGTTCGCAAACAAATTATCCACAACAATATATTTTTACCCCGAAACCTCTATCCATTTGACAACACTGAAAATAAAAAGCAATGAACAAGACAGTTACATGATACCGAGTTTCAAAACTTACATTTCTATTCTCTTTGGTAATGAAATTCTTTCTATTATTTCTGCAATTAATCACCATGCTTTTCGAATGTCGGCCAGTTTTTAGCACAAAATTTATAACAGACCAAGATTATGGAGTGTGCTAGGTGCTACTCTTGTAGATTTCGAGTTATTTCAGTGGAAAATACGCGAGAAAATACAATCATCATTCAGCAAAATATTTATTCAAGTATTTCTTTCAAAATTGACAACAGCCAACTAATAATCTCCATATAATCTATGCCAAAGGGACCCTAATTATATATTTTAACCATAACCCGATTACTTTTGAAAAACAGATGTCGCTGATATCATTGTAGTCGCTTCGTTTCCCATCTTTATAATCTATGATCTTTGTAAAAGTATTCATTGTTGACATAGAAACACTTGTCCGTTCGGCGACGGGGAAATATAACTTTTCGATGATTAATCGAGAGATGCCACTTTAATTGTACGTTTAAAAGAGTTTTGAAATAGTATATTCTAAAACAAGTTGCAGAATGAGCTCGTATTCCAACACGAATTCATGAGCGTTGGAATTGCCTTCTGCAACGAGTATTAGACGGTATTTTCTCTATTTCAGTCAATTTTTGTGAAATACTCTCGAAATTCAAATGAAAATTCAGATTAGTGACTTTTGTTTTGTATCTTGGCAGTTGGTGTGACATACGAAATTTGACAGATCACGGAATTTGAATTGATTTGATTCGAAACTTGATTCGTTCGGAGGTCAGTACTGACATCCATAAAACGAAAAAAATAACTGAAAACAATGCTGTAATGAGTTTCATTACAGCACTACTTTTAGTACTGTAATGAACTCATTACGATACTGAAATAGAGAAAATATTATTGGGCAGTGAAGCGCAATTTCAAACCAAGTATATCACAAGAATGAATCGCAAATTATTAATTTTTTCATAATAAAAGTGTAGACTTCTATAAAAGTCATTTTCTTGAAATTGAAAATTTAACAAGATAGCCTTTCATTGGGGTCCTGTGACGGTCTTCAAACATCTGAAGTTTCGAAAAATCACAGTCTGGTGGTCAAACCTGGTTTGAAAAATTCTCACGATCCCTTTTAGTGTCTAAAATGAATATTTTTGTGGACGGAGGTCAGCAGCATAACATAAAATCAAATTTTCATTTTTAAATAACTAATAAATTGCCATTCTGAAGTTACTAATATTATTTTGTACCTAGTACCTAGTGTCTATTTCTGCATTTTCAATTCCCAACTTTTTTCATTCATGATGAATAATGTGCTTTACTCTTCCTACCCTGCCGTCTAGTCTACGTCGATAGCACGTGCGAACGAGTAGGAGGAGCACAACTTTGCTGTGCACCAGCGAAGCAGAGATCACGTTTGGACTATTTTCTCCGTTAACGACTCGCTACGTAATTTATTGGATGCAGTAGGAATTATACTTGTTTTTTTAGTAGTGTTGTGTGACTAGGTTGCATTATTGGTACAACAAAAAATAATCATTGAGAATAACCTAGAACTGCTATTTTCTGCCACTTCTCCAATACTTGTGACAATTCCGTTGACAACAGCTGAAGCAGGAAGAAGTTTTTCAACATTGAAGAGAATTGAAACCTTTTTAAAAAGTTCGATGAATGAAGAATGACTTAAGATGCTATCTATAGAAAAGAAATTTATTGAAAATTCACGAAATTTTAACAATGCGGTTATCCCTCAAAGATAGAAAGAAGAATGGATGTCAAATTCAAACACTGTACACAGTGATTACTGGTAACGTCCATGTTTCTAATAGTGGAATAGCGTTTTCAGATCTAGATAATTCGAATATTATGAATTTCTTTCGAAATCAAAACAGTCATATCTTTGGTAAGACTAAACAAATTTAATTCCATGAAAATACGGGCATTGTATATTGCCAATTGGTGTGACATTTTTTTATATCTTGGCAGTTGGTGTTACTTACACTGCTTCTAAGGCCCACGAGCCGCCACTACATGTGATGGAAACTTGAGTAATCAAATCAAAATGCCCTTCAGGCAATTATTGAAAAAGTTCAGATATCTGAGCGCATATGAGCGATAAATATTGATGAGCGCTTTTCAGCAGAAAATTTCCTTAGGAAAATTCAGAATATATTTCTGTTTGTTCAGAACGAATCCAATTAATTCTGTTAAAATATTGTAGACATGAAATAAAAATTGGATATTCTCCCATTTGAAAAACAGGGTTGTTCCATGTTTCACCACTTTCGGACCAGCTGTAAAGCTTCTGCGCTGAGTAACGTCGATTCCGTCAAAATTTGAATCATTCTCCTAGCACAAAATGTTATTGACCGATCGAGCACTAATTGACTCACCCTGTACCTATAATAATATTTTTACACCATGTTAACCACTCTGAACTGAATTACTTGGACAATATTGAATGTAGAGACGAAACGTCGGCAATTTAGACTAGATTGTCGGCACTCGAATTACAAGAAAATGTTGACGAATGTTGGTAGGTATATCATTTCAGATTCCATAATTTGATTCGAATTGTTAACTACGGCACCCCTCATTTTGCGTAGTAAGCGGGTTTCGAATTCGGTTATCGAACACCACACTCAAACAAAATATTTATTTTTTTGCCACTTTTTATAAGTAGATTGTGCATAGGAGATAACAATCCATTTCTTTTGATTTGCTCTGTTATAAAAATATATCAGGCTTTCTGAATTGACGCGAAAGATTTGAGGAGGTGATTTTTTTTTTTGAATATCGTCTTCATCTAAAAATTCAAAATAATAAAATCTGGTCGCGAGTTTACGCTAATTGAATGCCAATAATTTTTTTATTCAAGAAAATTTCGATTAGCATTTATATGGAAACCCTATGATTCATTCATGAAGTAGGTTTCTATTTTAATTGTATTTGATATGACTATGATTTTTTCAAACTGACAATTTATGTATTGCTCTTAAAACGGTCAAGATGCGCAAAATAAATGGAGTGGGTCTGCGGGGGTCGTTAATTTATTGCCTATTTTTGGGGAACAATTAAGATTTTAATCTTCATGAAAATGCGAGAAGAAATTCAAGATCTCATAGCTGGCTGTGAAACGATAAGCAAAAATATTTGCTCGAATACGACAATTAATAGGGCAAAAAGTTGAGTATTGTATCACGGCTGTGGAAGGTCTATTTGTGGCTCTGGAGCCCATTTTTCTGTTGTTGTTTCCTCATAATTCAATTATATTTCAAGATGTTTATTGATAAGGTATTAAAGAAAAAATAGGTTGATATGTTTTATTTTTTTTTCATTAGAACGGAGCCTCATACAAAAAATGAGAAATTTGTTTTCACAAATTGACGGGGAATTTCAAAATTGATGTCTGGTAGCAAATACCTCAGAGGATTAACAATTTTTTCTTAAAAAAGAGATCATTTACTTTATGTGTGCCAATGATAAACATAAATTTTTTTTTCATACCCTGTATAAGTCAAAGTGGTCAGGCTTCAAGAATATTTCAGCTGGGTTGATAATGTCAAACAATATCATAATTCCAATTTTCAGATTTGAAATAGGTCCAGTTCTCCAGAAACGTTCAATAGGCCGTCGAACTGTTTATTTCAAATGGAAAAAATCACAGTGTTCGGGACAAAATGTAAGTTTTCATCAAATTTGGCAAAAAAAAATTTTCTTGTGCAAAATAAAAACTACAAAACGAAAGCTAGGTTATTAGATTTTTTTTCACATAAACTTTGAGGTAATGTAAGAAAGTGCAATCCAAATTTGTATATTTTTTCATTACCTACCTGAAAGTTTGCCATTAAAATATTTTGTCGGAAATCGAGAAAAAATGTATTGTAGCCTTAAAAATTTCCCCCCTTCGACTTCCCGAGCTCAGATCACCCGTAAATTATTTTTCCTTTCTTTCTTGTTATATTCTCTTCCTTTCCAACGGGTTTCATCGTAATATAGGGTGTGCCAAGTTCATTGGCATGCGATTCATTCTTGTAATAAACTTGGTTTGAAATTGCGCTTTACTGCCCAATAATATTTTTAACAGGATCATCGAAAAGTTCTTTTTCTCCGTCGCCGAACGGACAAGTGTTTCTATGTCAACAATGACTAATTTTCCTTATGCAGGACAGAAAAGTGTTGCTATGTTAGTGATGAACGAGTTATCATGAGCAATTCCAATTCAGACGTCATTGCTCCTTAATAAATTTACATTAGAGAGCAAGCTTGTATTCTGTCACATTCTGCAGAGACCAACGAAGAACATCCTCACATATAGTCGAAATTTTTTTTTTGTAGTTCTAAAAAAAATAAAAAAAAAGAATCTACAAACAGCCATAATACAACTTCAAGAATACAACACGTTATCTATAGAGCCAACTTTATTATACGTGTATGATCGGAGCCGTTTCCTGCATACTTTGCTTCTTATTTTTCAAAGGGAAGAAGGTTATAGAATTGAGGTCCATGGTACAGAACCCTACTCTGCAAATGTTTCTTATTGAATAATGAGATAACAAGATATTGAGGACTTGTCTTATTTGAAATGAATGTTGTACTATTTTTTTGTTTTTTTTCCATTTGATTCAGTAAGACCTCTTAAATATAGATTTATTTTATATTAAATTGCTGAGATTCTAAATATAGTCTCTCAGTTCCAAATCTTTTCCCCAACTTTAAGATTATTTTTAGTATAGTCCTCTGCACTATGTCCAAACCTCTCATGCTACTTTCATCACCACCACCCCATATCACAATTCCATACCTCAACAAGGGCAGAAAAAAAGCTTCATATACCCGGAAACATTCTCTCAGAGACAGAACATTGCGTATATTATAAAACACTAATAATCTCCGTGACTTCAATCAATTTGACGGTGCAATCAAAGTTTTGCAAAGCCGACCTTAAATGTGCAAAATACAAAATTAAAATTTCTTGAAATCTGATAGTTACACACAAAAAACACTGTTAGTAGAAACAATGGGATAACCATTGAATCAATGATATACTGTGTTCCCTATTCCTAAATGATTAGTATATTTAATTCAATGCTTATCTTGTTCTTCCATTGCCAATGCTTCCTATTTTCAATTCAATTATAGGACTTATTGATTTTATTTAAACAGTGAAAGTATTCAATAAAATGCTATGATTGAGCCAAGATAAGCTATACTTAGTTTCAATGAAAGAATATAATTGAAACAAACCCACCTTTTTTCTATCGAAAGGTAATTTATCATGACAAGGATGAATGCTTGATTTTGATTTGAATAAACTTCATATTGAAAAAAAAAAGCAACAGTTGATTGAATATGATGCAGTTGTTAGAAATATTTCACTATACTATTGATTTAATTCTTTAATTTATTTATTGATTGAATGATAAGATGTATAAAATGAAACAACTCTTAATGTCTTAAATTTTTTTATTATTGTTTCAACAAAATCAAATATGCTATAAATTCAAGAACACAATGAGTATCAGCAATAAGTAAACAGAAACATACTGAGGTAAAATATAAAACAAAAACTTATTTTCTCTAATTTGAACATATTGTGACACTGTAATAAGCCACAATGATGAATACACTCCATATCTTAAGGGATATTTTTTTTCTCAATCCTCGATTTTTCTAAACTCCAAAAACCTACATAAGCAAAACCTTTTTATTAGTATATGTCAATCGTTCATACTACTAAGATGGGTGTGTTTGAAAGTACAGTCCCTGGCCAAATTATTAGACGCACCATGGATTTGATGCAAAATCTGAATCATGAATGTCGTTGGCTAAAAATAAAATATAATGCTGATCGATATATTCAGTCGAAGATTCAACAATTATTTATAGGTTAACCAAAAAAAAAAGGAGAAATTTAAATTATTTAGTGGGAATACAAATAGCTTTTATTATATAGATTGTTATTCTAATACCCTTTCAATACGTATACCTAATAGGATTAAATAGAGAAATACTTAAAATACTGGCCTCTATCGGTAAAAAAAGTATCATTATTAGATGTTTACATTCTTATATGAATCTGAAAGTACTCACCCTGAAAATGTTGAATTAGGGATTCCATCCCCCACCTAGTTAAGAAGTATTCCATTTTTTAACAATTTTTTTTCATTGACAGTAGTTCACTCACGAAAATCACATGCAACTGAACCAAAACCTGTTGGGACTCGAGGGCTGAGGACAGTTGTCTCCCTTGTTTTCGCTCGCAACGCTGGTTGCTATATTTGATTCAAAGATAGGCTTCATTGGATTAAATCTAGTTGTTATTCCGTCAAAATGTTTAGCTATTGAATGAAATGAATCAATTCATTCAAATAAAGGTTGTATTCAAAGCAAATATAGTTCTTTTTTATTTCAATATTATTCTGATCAATTCATTCAAATGCAAGTCTCATCAAACGAATATGAAGTTCTTCCTTATTTCAATAATAGTCGGACTAGAATTGAAGGACTACCGTATTATTCAATGAATTATCTGAATTTAATTACTTCAAGAATAATTTATTGATATAAGAAGAAGTTTCATTGGGCCGATTGAAACGATATCAATTAAATAACTACTATTGACGTTAGCACAGTATTTTTTGTGTGTACCTTCAATCCTGGATATGTCATCCGGTGCTTCAAACAGAAAAACTTTCGAACTGCTTCTTGGAGTAAACTCTCGATTTCTTTGCATGCTATCCTTCACTCGATTTTCGTGTTTAATAGCTAGTTGAGACTATATAATGAAATATCGGAACCATAAAGTCATCGATTTCCATTTTTCATCTCTAGCCATTTTGTCGAAATATACTAAGAGCACATTGTCATCAAATACTGTCACATTTATCGAATTGCACTATTTCACGAAATGATCATATTATGCTGCAGAATATTTTTCAATAGACTTTGATGATCCAAAGAAAGAGACTGCTTCATTGGCCAACTTGATAACTTTCAACAATAATTATTATACTTTTCTGTCTGTCAAAATGTATTTTGCATGACAACCGTAACTAGGCAAAATTCATTGATTGCTCAATTGTAACGATCGTGAATATTAATTTGTTTTAAAATTAGATTCCGAAATTTCTATGAATTTCGAAACATTTGAAAGAAATAAAATATTTCTTTCGAAGGAAAAGTGACTTTTTATGACTTGTCGTCCATTACAGGTTACTTTAAACAAAGGCTCGCTTTGGAAAGTGATACTTTTCACTCTCACCAAATAATATACTTTTTTCCAAAATATCTGTACCATATTATGTAATGTTTGGTTGTGTTTATTGTTGTCGCGTGTGGTTTAGCAGCGTTTATCTACAAGAAAATTGAAGCACAACTCAATTTATCCATGAGTATTGTTACTGGCTGCATGACCACCGGTCTAAAGCCAAGTAATAAATCAAACAAAAAAAATATGAGTATTGTTATTGAAACTATCGGATCTTCACATTCTTCTTATTTCTTCCAATTCTTATCTCAATTCTATTAGAATCGACAATGAGATTTTGCAATCTGTACGGAAAAAATACGAAATCATTTCAACAAATATCTAATTACTAATCCTTCGAAAATTGTTCTTCAAGTTAATTTTTTCGAGGAAATAATGATGTGTTACTCTGTTTTGAATCGTCCAAATAAGTAAAGTCATAAGACGTTGTAATGATATGTTTTCATAAGAAATTTCTGTTGCGAGAATGCAAGGAATCAGAAGAGACAATCCAACCAAAAACATTTTTATGTAAAATATGGCCAAGACGAGGTAGTATGTCTAACATTGTCAAAAAGTTATCAGCTCTCATATAGAGCCAAGCTGCTAACTCTACACTCTTCATCTTCACAAGTCCTTATTTCACAAACTCTATGCCTTGGTCGAAATAAGTGACCTTGCGGTTTCTCTTTCGCCACGTGAGCGTTATGTGAAAAATGCATTCGCTTTTCATAACTTCTCTGTTATACAATAGGTTCTAAGAATTGAGGGGTGAAAACTTTCAAGTTTAATAATTTTTCCGTTGTTTGTGCACTGAAACTAGCTCACATACCAAATTTCAACTTGATAGGACATCAGGAAGTACCCTTACAGTTTTTATGATCATCAGTAAGTGACGAAATCGGGGGTTTTTAAATATCTATAAAGTCTGAAGTGTACGAGCTATGCACGTTTGATAAGTTATATCCTGAAAATTTTGTTCATCTACTATATTAAAAACTCAAGTTATGAGAGTTCAAAAATACGACGAAACACTTCGAGACAATATAGGTAGTGCCCCGGCGCGGCGCTTCGTTTGGCTCGTCTTGGTGGGGGCACTACCGTGCCCCCAGATCGTACATTTCATTCAACAATTATCTCATTTATAAATGACAAGATGGTTTTATAGTTTCGTTTTCTTTCATGAAATGGATGCATCAGGAATAATTTCCATTTTCTGATTAACTTTTTTGTACTCCAGATTTCAATTCCAGAAAAAATACAGATATCCTATAATATTAAATGTCATCAGGTTTTTTTGTCAACGCATCTCTTCCTACGCAGGGTTTTTATTTTCCTGAGTCTTCTTGTTGACTTTCAGACGTAGGTAAGTTTTGATTTAATCTGAGAAGAGTATCGACTGTAGAAAATTTTGTGAGAGCCTTTTTTTTAGAATTGAATAGAACAATATATGAAAATTTTATTTTTTGGAATTGAAGGAAATTATAAGGGGTTGTAATTTCTTCTTCTTCTTCTCTCTTGTAATGTCCCTTAGTCAACTTAAAATACCCCTTAAGCCAACCAGGGTACATTTGGGTACAACTGTATGAGTTATGAACCCAGTCTCATCGTATGATGGTTATCCCATATGATATGGAGTGGATCCCGGGGGTGTCAGGAGTCTAGCTGGTGCTATTCCACTCCAACGGACTAATCAGATCTCAAAGAGGTCTCAAAGGATGTGGAAGGAAACAGAGGCATACAGAGGGGTAAGATGTGAGGAGCTGTAACAAACATTTTAATATAGTTATCGTGCACATAATTCACTGTGAATTCAGGAAATCTACAAGCTTGAAGGAAAGAAAGTATCAAAGTTTAAGCGAACTGGCATGCAGAAAATCCATGATAACGTTAACGATTTCCATTCTGTTGCAAAAAAGAATATCGTAAATGTTTAACGGAGGGGAATGTTCTCCTTAGCCAGTTTGTACAGAAGTACATCGATATTGTGCACGTTGTTGGAACACTCGCAGAAAAAGTGACGGAGATTTCCCGGTTCACCACAGCTGCAAAGCGGAGAGTCAACCAGACCCATTCTATGGAGGTGACTAGGCGAGAAGCAATGAGAGGATCGAAGTCTGGAAAGGGTAGTAATATGGACCCTAGAGAGGGGTAGGTTCTTGAACCATGGGAGGGAAGATTTGGAATGTTTTATCATGTTTATGTAATTGATACCTTTATTTAGACTGAAGTTAGTGAGTTCAGTGAAAGAGCTATTGGCAACCTCCCTACGGAAGGATGGCCAAAATTCCTGTGGGCTCCCCCGAATTGAAGGACATCTAGGAATTTTTCTACCCTTATTAGCCAAAAAATCAGCTATTTCATTACCTTTTATCTGGGAATGACTAGGAATCCAAATGAGTGCAATATCGATGCCGTCATCCATAGCCCGCAGTATTAGATTAGCGACCTTAACGGTAATGATGTCAGTGTTACTATCAAAACTGTCACTCCGAAGACGCTCCAATGCACAGAGCGAATCAGAGAGGATAACCGCCCTATTGATTCCTTTGTCGATAATTTCGGAGGTAGCTCTTCAATTGCGAACAGTTCCGCCGTTACTATGGAAAAAATTGAGGGAGTCTTTCCGAGATCCTAATATCAAGGGAAGGGATGTATATCCCAAATCCCACCGAAGGCGGTTCAGATGAGACCGAGGCGTCTGTAAACACCTGGGAATAATCCGGGAACCTCTCTCAGACATGAGTTTGGGCGAAACTTGAAGGGGTATCCACTGAGTCCTTAGCAAGCTTTGAACTGAGAAAGGTCGGGAGGCGAGTTCTAAAGCCGGGGGAAAGAAGAAAGTAAGGAATGAGTTGATCCTGCTGAACTAATGGAATTTTGTCCCCGATCAACCTGATGACTGTGAGATATGGAGGGACATGCCACTTGCCCCAAAAGGCCCTGACAGATGGTAGGTCGCCCACCTGAGATAGTACAGGATGGGAGGAAAATCTCAAAGCTTTAGTGACATATTTAAAGGCCAACCAAAGTCTTCGATGTCTCAAAGTGACTTCTCCAGCTTCCAACAAGATAACGTTGGTGGGGGTGGTTCTAACAAGGCCCATACAAAGCCGAAGAGCAGCAAACTGGATTTTATCCAAGCTGTACAGAGTAGCCTGCGCGCATCTACCAAAGAGAAAGCTGCCATAATCCAGATGAGGACGAATGAGAGCTCTATACAGCTTGATCAAAGCGAAAGGATGGCAGCCCCAACGGGCGCCACCCAGGCATTTGAGAATGTTAAGTCCCTTGTGAGTTTTTTCCTGGATCTTCAAAATTTGAGGCTTCCACTTTAGTCTACTATCAAAAATAAAGCCTAAGTATTTAATAGAGTCCTTCCAGGGGATGATATTATCTGAGATAGAAACCTCAGGCAGGGGAGATCTAATTTTTCCTTTGGAGAAGAACACTGCTGAAGACTTAGCAGGAGAAAGGTATAGATTCCTACTTTTGAGCCAGTCACCAAGACGATTGAGATTTAGAGAGAGTTGGGATGTCATAAAATCAAGGTCTTTGCCCATAATCATCAAAGCAAAGTCATCCGCATACTGGAGAGGGACCACATCTCCCGACAGAATCCCATCGGGAATAATTGAATATAGATTGAAAAGCATGGGGCTTAAAATTGAACCTTGTGGGAGACCCACATTAACATAGGAAGGACCCAGGGTCTCCTGGGACTCGTTATTGTATATAAAGAGTTGTCTATTGGAGAAGAGAGAGTGAATCAATCTTGTATAGTTGCCTGGAATACCGCAGGAATGCATGTCCTCCGCCAAAATATTCAGGTTGACACAATCGTAAGCCTTGTTGATATCCAGGAAAACGACAATGGCCCAGAGCTTGCTCGCAAAAGCCCTATACACGAATGATGTGATAAAGGAAAGACAATCCGTGACTGAGCGACCTCTACGAAAGCCAAACATGTTCTTCAGGGGACCCAGTTTCTTCTCTATCAGAAGTTCAATACCATTCTTGAGAAACGCCTCCACTATCTTAGTAAAACAGGGCAGAAGAGAGATGGGACGATAACTAGTGGCAAGGTTAGGTGGTTTATCCTTTTTGAGAATGGGGACCACGAGGATTCTTTTAAGGTAATCTGG
Organism: Hippodamia convergens; assembly: GCA_038502775.1. Classification (NCBI taxonomy): domain Eukaryota; kingdom Metazoa; phylum Arthropoda; class Insecta; order Coleoptera; family Coccinellidae; genus Hippodamia; species Hippodamia convergens. The sequence continues at coordinate 33,814 of JAVSIQ010000706.1, forward strand.
CATAGAGCCAGAAGAAAACTATCTGATTAATCAGCTTGAGAAGTCGATTTTTAGCTGAAGGTGGGAGGTTCTTAAACATGGAGAAATCAATACCATCTATACCAGGGGTTGAATTTTTTTTATGATTGAGGATACTGGCCAAATCTCTGTAGGTAATTGGGGAATGGTTATGGGGATTGGAAATCTGGGGGAACAAGGGTTCAATAGGAGCAACCTCAGCAGATATTATATCAAGTGCACCCTGCCTAGAAATATCGACAGTAGGGTTTGGGGAGACGGTGCCAGCGAATTTTTTAACTGCTCTCCAGGCTGAAGCCGAAGAGATGAACTCAAGGTTGGTACAAAAATTATTAAAAGCTGCCTTTTTCTTTTTTTTTATAAATTGGCGGACCTTAGCTCTTTCGATTATAGCTGATATATAGTTATCATAGGAAGGGGAAGAAGAATAATGAGCCAGAGCAGCTCTCTTCTTCCTGATTGCATCAGAGATGGAGGAATCCACCAGGGAAGAGAGAATTTGCCAACATATGTTTTCTCAGATTTGGGGATAGAGTATGACGCCGCCTTATACATCATGTTGATAAAGAGATCCGGAGAGTCAACATTTTCATCCTCCAATTGTTCCAGAATATTTTTTCCAAATCTATGCCAATCGGCCTTTTTGGTGTTGAAAATACGGGAAGAAGGGGAAGGATAGCGGGAAAGAACCGGAGACGAAAACTCGATGAGGATGGGATAATGATCACTGTGACCAGGGTCACTATGAACAGACCAGTTAGCTTTGAATGCAATTGATGGGGAACATAAAGAGAGATCTGGCGCACTGGCGTTCTGGCCAGGTCTAGTAAGACGAGTGGGAGAGCGATCGTTCAAAAGAACCACATTATTATGCAGGAGCAATTCCTGGATGGCCTCGCCGTTCAGGTTAGTAATTCCTGAACCCCAAATGGGGCTCTGAGCGTTGACATCGCCACCAATATGAATGGGTCTCTGAGGGTGGAGACTATTGCATCAGTGTGAACAGGCAAAAGGGTAATGTCAGGTGGAACATAAATATTTAAAATGCGGATTGCTCCAATTTCAAGTGCCATCAATTGAATTCGATCGGGGAAGTTCAAATCCGGCAGATTAACCACCTTAAAAGGGATGGATTCACGAATGGCAATTGCCAAACCACCATACCCATCAGAACGGTCCATTCTAATCAAGCTATATTTTCTGATGGAGACTGATTGACTATCCCTGAGAAATGTTTCCTGGAGGCAAACCACGTCAGGAGACAACTCCTGTAAGCATATTTGCAATTCATTCAGATTTGACCTAAATGAACGAATGTTCCATTGCAATATCCTCATATTAGAAATATCAGAAAAGGGGGGAAGAGAGAAGGGAAAAATCTATCAGAGAGCAACAGAGAAAAAAAAAATATAAGCAGAAAGTTAAATGAACTGGAAGTGTAGTGGCAACAAAAGAAAAACAAAAAATGAAAGGAAAATAGACAAAAAGAGAAAACGAAAAAGGAAAGAAAAGAATCAAATATTTACCCAAAGTAGCGAATTAAAAAGAGTCTGAATCAGGCAACTGTGAGGAAGCCCAATTCAAACCCAAAATGATTCATCGTATCTAACAGAATTTCTAGGATTATTTTCAGTGTTTAGAGAAGAGTTATCAATATCATCTTGTTCTATATTTGAACTTTGGGGGGGGGTTTAAAGAGAGTGTATCTGTAATTGTAATTTTTGATGGTACATTTGGAGACTGTGAATAATTATGTTGTGAAGGATATGAAGGATTATATGTCAAAAGAGCGTTATTATGAGCAACTTTATCATAGCCAGGAGAATAATCTGCTTTTCTCTTATTTTTCTTAACTGTTTGAGTGAATTTAGTACCTATTTGTTTGTTGGTGTTGGTTTTCGAAGGGGAACTTGATAGAGCTTCCATATAAGAGGGTTTGCGAGAAGAGGGTCCTGGAGAGTTATGAGTTAGGTTATTGGATAATGAGGGAAAGTCCGCTAACACAGGAGAAACAGGTTTTTTACATGATTTATTAGCTTCAAAAAAAGATAATTATAATAGGCCATAATTTCTCTAATTTTTTTCTGTCTATGATACTCCTTACAACTTCTATCAGTAGCATAGTGATCTAAGCCACAATATAAACAGGTAGGTTCACTATCGCAAACTGATTCGTCATCATGAGTGTCCCCACATTTATAACATCTAAATTTTCCTCTACAATTCGCCCTTATATGACCAAAACGTAAGCACTTGTTGCACTGGACAACTGGAGGAATATAAATTTGGACGTCCACTATATTATTAAAAAGAGTGAAAAATTTGGGAAGTTCTTTCCCTTGAAAGTCAGTAAACAGGTGGTTGTGGGAATTTTCACTTTTCACCATCCCTAGTAATGAATCTATTAAAACGTCTCATCCTAATAACTTTGCAGCTGGGGTTAAGCCTTTACCGAATGTTAGAATATCACTTTCTGATATATCAACACCAATGTCCCTAACAATTCCAGAAATAGTAACCATTCTTGCAGGAATAAATATCCTATAATCAGTGGCGTAACAAGACCTAAATTATATGTGGGCGAGATAAAATTTGCGAGGCCCTTCATGAGAAGAGGTTTTCATAAGAAACAATCGAAATTGACTAACATTTAATAAAATATATGTAACGAATTATGAAGTAAAATGGATAAATTTCTTGCATGCTGTTTTTTGCTATATATTGGAAAAGCTGTCTCACATCTTCATTGATGACTGTACATTTGTACAAGGTATTCCAAATTGCTTGATTTTGGCTGCATCTGGTATTAGATAAGTAAAAACGTTGAAAGGAGTCTTGGGCTCGAATTTTGTAAAACACCAGTAGTGGAAAAACGCTTCACCATTTTTTTATTTGATTCGAAGATATAACAAAATTTTGATTTTTTATCGATTTCGATGATGTGCCATAACTTCATTTTCCAAAATATCTGAAACGATTAAAACTTTCTATGAGCACTTTTTTACTGGGACTGAGACTTTGTTTTGCATTTTTCATTTATTTATGATAGAAGATGAAAAAAATGCGGTCCTTTTTAAAGGGAAAAATGTTTTTTTTTTCACGAGACAAAAAAAAATAATATAGTGTATTATTTCCTGTGAAAATAGCCTATAAACCTTTCAATCGTTGTCATATATTTTCGTTAATAAAAATGATAAGGCACACTTTCGAAATCGATCGAATATCAAAATTTAGTTATATCCTACAAAAAATGAAGATATCACGAAACGGTTTCTATTTATAAATCGAGCCTAGGAAAATTTTTCTCTATCTATACATTTTCAACTTCAAATTGAGACTAATCAGATTCAAATTGGGATTAAACAATTTCAAAATGAGATTAAGCAACTTCAAAATGGTAAACACAATCGAATTGAGAATAAACACATTTAAAATGGGACTTAACAATTTCAAAATGGTTATCACAAACAAATTGGAATTTACCAAATTCATATTGACACTAAACCATATTGAAAAAAGTAGTTTCATTTTATATTTCGAGAGAATTGTTCTGAAGTAACTGAGAATAGAGATGATGAAAAAATGCAGAGGTGTATGAGAATTTATGGAAGATTTCGTTGAAAAATTCGAGAATCAATACTCTGCAATCTTCTGAATTTTATTTAAGGTTTTCTCTTTCAGTCTCTGGATCAAAAATCAATCAGAAAAAAATGTTGATACATAGTAAAAGACAGACCACTGTGTAAAATTTGTGCACAAATTGGTCAAAGGCCAAATCAATTCAAACACTTGCAACCAGACAATTGAAATAGAAAAAACACTTCGAACTTTCAAAGTTTGTAGCAAATTTCATTCATGAAAGTCTTTAGAATCGTGACAATTCTCTTAAAAAAAAGACATGTCATTTCCCAATATGAGATTGTTCAGTCCCATTCTGAATGTGTTTATTCCCAATTCGATTGTGTTTACCAATTTGAAGTTGCTTATTCCCAATTTGAAATTGTTTAATACCAATTTGAATATGATTAGTCTCAATTTGAAGTTGAAAAGGTATAGACCAGATGTACCAAAAACAGTCAAAATCAAGCAATTTAGGATACCTTGTACAGGTTCATCGCTGCTTTCATAGTCAAATATTCTGTGGAGATACTGCGGTGGAGATACGCTTTGTCACCCTCAGATGGCGACCAGAGTAAACTGATGTATGTAGGTATTTCTGTCACGATTTAGGTTTGTGTGAATTCCTGCAAATATATATTGATAAGTAAGCTGAGAGGTACGTAATAAAAATCGTCGTCAACAAAGAAAAAAGTCTTCATATAGATTCATCTGTAGATAAAATGATCTTAGAGGGAAACGGGATCATTTGGCCGCGAGGCCTTGAGGTCGCGAGGCCGTGGGCGGTCGCCCACGTCGCCCACGCCCAGTTACGCCACTGCCTATAATCATCTTTGTTGAAAAGGTTTGTGTCTAAAAATGAGTTAGCATCTAAAGGAGAATTAAATTCAATGCCCACTTTTTTAAGACCTTTGCGAGAGATGGTTTTAATGTTAATATTCTGATAATCAGGGCTAGAGTACAGATATTTCCCAATGCTTAGGGGATTTAAATTACCTATATTGGAATTCAATGATTCTATGATAACCAGATAAGGAGCCTTGTCAGAGGGGAGGTATCTGAAATTTTCACTGTTAACCGTTTTATTATTATCGTTAACGTTATCATTATTAATGCCTTTATTTTGAGCCGAATGAATCAAATTGACCTGGGACGCAAGCGCCCCAGGCCTGTCTGCAAACATTATCTCAAATCAAGATAAGCAGAAAAAAACCGAAAAACAATTCAGTGTAATGAAAAAAAATGTAAGATAGGTTGAAAATTACAGCGATTGACGGCCTCAAGCCTAAATAGTGAAAATAAAAAGGAACTACTATGTAAATTAATTATGTGCAAATAACTCACCTAAAAAGGAAAAAGGAAATCACGAAAACACAGACACTAAGGGAGAATCAAATTGACAGATGACCTCACTTATTGAATGCTAGCCCGCGAATCGGGTTGTAATTTCAACCAAAAATTGTGAAGTTATGAGATCGAAAAAAAAGTTGTGTGAGCAACATCTGCTCAGGAACAAGTTCTTAAAATCCGTAAAAAAAATTAAAAACCGCTTACCTATTTGTTTGTTAATCATCTGTTTATTAGTTTATGGTATTTACTTGTTTGCTAAGTTTGATTTGATGGTGGTGGTACCCATGATGAATTGATTGTTGTTCTAAGCATTGATCTGAGAGATGCGGCTAATGACCTCAGCAGTCGATGCCGCCGAAATGAATAAAAAAAAAAAACCGAGAAAGATCGATTTCGAAGAAAATCCTAATTTTGTGTCAAATTAATTCAATTTGCCACATTTTGTAGAACATAATCGTACGAGATTATATCAGTTACTTTTATGAACTGCCCCGAGGAATCATGTTCCTAAATCTTTGTTTACAAACACCCTGTATAATATATACAAACACCATGTGTAATACATAATGAAACCAAAAGTTTTGATTAGGTACTCAACTCCACCTAAAATATACTGAGAACCAAATAAACAGAATATGTTCATGTAATTTATTTTCAGTTTGTTTACGAGGTGACCACTGATCCATAAAAATGGTAGTGCTTTTAATATTTGTTTGCATCATTTTTTAAGCTGCCCTCCCTACAGAGATACGGCCTCCTAAATGACGACACTGGAAATTCATTTTACATGAATTTCAAACTACTTAATATAGTTGAATGAATATTTGATGTGGTGAACAGTAGTAAGGACTTCTTAAATTTAAAATAACTTGTTCAGCTTACCAGAGGCGAACTGAGTTATATATATTAATGCTCACATTTTTAACACCCTGTATGATAAGGAGTTTAAAAAACTAATTTGGATACCTTGTACATTACGCTAAAGAAAAGATATACTTTTTCATGTTCTTCATTGTCGATAAAATGAACCGTTTTCAAAAAATGAAATAATAAAAGTGTGATAAGAAACTTATTCAACGGACAAAATGTTTCAGTTTATCTTATTGATCCGACAGAATTATAAAGATTTGCAACACTCCAGTTTTGGCCCTAAATGATACCAACAAATTTTGTCAGATTCAATAAGATAAACTAAAACTTTTTAGTTCCTTGAACAACTTTCATGTCACACCTTGTTGCAGGAAAAAAAAAAATTCATGGTTCTTTTTATCGACAATGAACAAGAGTTACTTTTTTCAGACTAATGTTCAAGATATCCAAATTCGTTTTTTTTACTCCTTTTCATAAAGGGTGTTAAAAATGTAAGCATTAAAATGTACAACCTAGTCCATCCTTGGTAAACTAAACAAGGTAATTTAAATTTAATGGCAGTATTTTAAGAGCTCCTCACTACTGTTCATCATGTCAAATTTTCATCAAATTATGTAAAGTAGATTAAAATTATTCCAGTAAAATGGATTTTCAGTGGCGTCATTTAGGAGGCCATGTCTCCGTACGGAGGGCCGCTAGGAAATAAAAATTATAGAAACTTGTCATCTTATATTTTACGTTTTATCTGAATCCTGGACACCCTGTATATTCCTGGAATTCTCCTTCTCGAGTGACAATTATTACTTCCTTACCTCCTACTACTCTAGGTACCAAGTTAATTTCCTGCTACGAGTATTTCCCTCAAAATTAGTCAACCTTTTTGACAAATCAATCGAACCATTTTATTGATTGCAAACATCCCCTTCTACCCGCTGAAACTTAGATGCAGAATTCCACCAACTGTTCCATTCCTGGGGAGTTCATCTGAAACTTATTTGAGTAATTATTTCCCAGAGCGGCACACGTGCTACACACCTCGAAAGGCCGTTATCCATTACAAGGAAGCCGGTTGAGTCCTTATACTTGACTGAGCATAGCTTAGGGTGGACAGGTGGCTCACTTCTGGCGTCATGTGGCCGTCTACCTATTACCACTGGACTGTAAACAAGCATATTGTCATACTGCACCTACCTGTAGTAAGCACGGGTTTTACGTACGAAATGATTTTGAAGTTATTCCTGTTGACGCTCTATTGATAACTCACTGATTTTCTTGCTTAGACAAAAGCAAGTTGCACAAAGGATGCCCACATGAGACAATCATGGTGTAGAATACTTATATGAGCCGGTAAAGGTCAATTTTTATTTTGGGAGACATTGCAAATTCGTAGGTGTGTTATCATCGTTCTAGGGGAGGGACCACCCCCTCAAGAATCATTAATGGAAATCGTGTTTACGTGATATATCAATTGGAAGATTTTGCAATATATTCCAATTCGTAAATTCAAAATCAATTCAAATTAATTGGTGATCGAGTTCATAACTAAATCTCTAGTGTTGAGATATTTAATCCCTTTTGTTCTAGGAAGTGACTGAATTCTTTATTCAATGTTTTTATCAGCATTTGCTAGTAGCTCATCAGAGATCGGAGGATCCACAATTTTATTTTAAATTGTTGCACTATTGATATTCTTTAAAGTTATTAAGTGAATGATTGAAAATTCTTATACAGCTATACGAAGCATGTTTTCGAATCAAAGTTAATCTTCGTATTAGAAAGTTTAACTTTTGTGTTATACTTATTACTAGAGTTATGTTCCATGAATTTATCCTTGTATTTCATGAATACCTGAGCCATGCACTGTGAAAATATTGTATTGTTTGAACCAAGGATCTACATATTACCGCTAGACTGTAAACAAGCATATTGTCATACTGCACCTACCTGTAGTAGGCACGGGTTTTACGTACGAAATGATTTTGAAATTATTCCAGTTGACGCTCTACTGATAACTCACTGATTTTCATACTTAGACGAAAGCAAGTTGCATAAAGGTAGACCACATGAGACAATCCCGGTGTAGAGTACTTATATGAGACGGTAAAGGTCAATTTTTTATTTTGGGGGACATTGCAAATTCGTAGGTGTGTTATCAACCCTCTCAAGAGTCATTAATGGAAAGAGTGTTTTGCGTGATATATCAAGTGGAAGATTTTGCAATAAATTCCAATTCATAAATTTAAAATCAATTCAAATTATTTGGAGGTCGAGTTCATAAATGAATCTCTAGTGTTGAGATGTTTAATCTCCTTTATTCTAGGTAGTGACTGAATTCTTTATTCAATGTTTTTATCAGCGTTTGATAGCAGCTCATCTGTGAGGAGTTATTAAGTGAATGATTGAAAATTCTTATACAGCTATACGAAGCATGTTTTCGACTCAAAGTTAATCTTCGTATCAGAAAGTTTAACTTTTGTGTTATACCATTGAGTATTAATATAACTAGAGCAGCAACCCAGTTCAAGGAATTGAAGCTACTTTCAGATGAAGTTCCTTCTTTGCTTCATAGAGGCGCTTGTGTGTTTCAAGGAAAGCAAATTTCAGCCCCTAACATCTGGTGGTGGGTAGATGAACTATCAGGTTCGATTTCATAACCGAGCTGAACTCCAAGCTGTTGATAATCAGGACCGTCATGAGATATTCAGTATACTATCGCAATAAAGGTCGTCGTTTATGAATAGTCGTGAGAAGATTTTACCTAATCTATTCCAATTCAAATTCTCGATATAACCATTGAGTATTAATATATTAGGAGTCGGTTTCATAAAACTTTGTTTGTACCGTTAAATTAATTAGAGCCACGGCGATTCGTTGAAATTTCAAAACGAGTGATTCGATTGGTACGAATTTACGCAAGATTTTTTAATCGCACAATTAAAGTTTTATGAAACCGAGCCTATATATTCATACTCTGTTGTCAAAATAAATTAGGATATGTGAAACTGAATCTAAAGCGTGGAACACAACAAATTTTTTATGTGACCTCACTCGATATTTGTTTGATCAAATTAATCGGAATATCGAAATATTCAAATCTAATATGAAGGACTAGGAAAAATAAAAATCCTGTCGAAGAAAAGAATAAGGTATATATCACAATAGGTATATCACATTCAATTTAGGTAACGTTGAGTAGCATATTTTCTGTAGTAATGTAGAATGTTAATCTTTATCCGGTGCTATATGAAAAATTACATTTTCGGTAAATTTAGAAGGAGTTTGAATTCCTTCGAATATAAAAATACATTACTTCATCAAGGAGTTAAACAACTCAAACTTCTACAAAATTAGCGATCTTCTCACATCGGAATCATTATCTGACCTTTTTTTAATCAATCCGTTGAATGCAGAACTTTCAAACTAAAACTGCTCTGTTTAGAGCAGAATATTTCTTTTGAATTTTTCCAAAAATTACTATTTTTTTTTATTACAGTGTTAAGCTTGGTGAAAATTCAAAAAAAAAATTTCATCTTGTACAATGAGCTTCTTGGACTCACTTTTATCTATTTTAAAAAAAAAATTAGATTGAACTTCCGTGATTGTATGAGTTTTATACATTGTGCAACATATTTCTGAAAAATTCTTGAGGGTGTACCTTCAACAATTTTTCTTTCATTACCTTTATTTTCAAAATTCCAAATGACAGATATTTCGATGAAATTTTATATTCTTGCATGAAATGCTAACATCTGATTACCCGGTAACATCCGATTATAAAAATCAGGTGTAAAATCACAAGAGAAACAAATATAAGTGCAGTTTTCGGGCAGATTTGAAAGAAAATGCTGCTTAACGAAAGCTGTCTTCATTCTTAAACTCGCATAGTATAGCATTGGGTAAGGGTGCTGGCATTTCGCCCTGCAGTTCATAAACATATACATCATAAAAGGGAATAATAAAACCCTCGGTAAAACCACAAGCTCTCTTGGAGCGTCTTCGGCTATCCGAACGTAATGAAGTTAGCAACTGACGCCATTACATAAATGCACCTCTAATTAGTCAATATTAACACCACGAGAATGCGAGAAGCCATAATGTGTACTAGAATTTTCCGCTCTACAACTTTTGTTTGAAACTTTTTTCGATAAACCTTCTAGTTTCCGAGAAAACGTAACTTTTTCGAAATTTTCACGAATTTTCCAAGGTTTCTGAAAATTTGGGAACCTGCATTTTTGACCATGAGTTCCTACTCTAGTGACAATCATTATATCAAAAATGCAGCTCTTTCCGCAAAAAAGTGATTTCAGACCTTCTTTTACTGGACTAAAATTCGGAGCCCGAATACTCAATACCTCGGCAAACCGTTTGTCATAAAATTGCTGGTCCGCTTTCCCTTGTATTTCATTGCCTGCCTGCCTTCAAGTTTCGTCGAGTCAAAAGAGGTAATATTTGTCGGATTTTAAGGAAGCACTCAACAAGATGTTGAACAAATTACCGTGGATCCTGAAATATTCTATTTCGATTTATAAAAGTAGGCGAATCGCAACATTCCTCAATATTATAAAAAACGGAATTTTAATAGTCAAAAAATACATGTAGGGTCGGTTTCAAAAAACTTTGGTCTGTGCGATTGAAAAAACCGGGTGACGCACTTGAAAAACAGGTAGAACATGTGGTCCAATATTCTCCTTATCGCAAAGTTGGGTTTATTGGGTCATAGAGCAATAAAATTATTCACTCTTCTGCAAGTTTTCTTCTTCATCAGGTCTAAACCTACGAGAATCTCGAGAGGGAATAGTCTGGAAATAGCTGCCTTCCCACCTATTACAATTTTGAACTGATATGTTTTTGAGAATTTCACTAGTGTCCATTATATTCAGTTGAGAACTTTTCCTTTCGTCATGTGTCTTCACAATATTATATTCAAATAATCCAAAATCCAATCAACCGACGAAAAAGCGGTGAAGACAGTACAAGATATGAGGGCCCGCAGAATTACATCCTATTAGCGCCGGGGCTGGCGCTTCAACCACGAAAATATGATGAACATTTCATCCACATCAATTTCATTCAAGAGGGAAACAAAGAAATTATCTTTTACGTTCAAATAATAGTATATTCTAAAAAAGGTTGCTGAATGAGCGCCTATTCCAACACGAATGTGAAATTCAAAAAATTCAATGTTTCCAGCTGGAACTCGGATTTTTGCTCATAAATTTCTGACCATTGTCACAATTCTACTGATATTTTATCCTAACTCAGATATTATTACTGTGAGAAGGTATACAAGGTGGCCAAACAATCAAGTGGGTGGTTTCAAAATTACTGAGTGTCCAAGATAGATGCGGAGTTAGAGTCCGCTCGCCAGCCGCGAAAGGTTAATGGCCAGTTGCACCGTTCAGCTAAACGATGATTAGAATTTTAACCTAACCTAACCTAACCTAACATTCAAAAAGAAACAATCGAACAGTGTTTTGTGTTATTTTTTTTTGAGTTCTTGTATTTAAGTTGGTCTCCTTAAAATATGGATTCAAGTGACGAATTATTAATTGATGATGATCTTGAAATTGTTGAAATGATTGAATTCGGGTTTCCACGAAAAGTCTACCAGAGGATACTTCAACCAGATGGATAATTATAATTTCTTCAGTCGTTTTCGCCTCATTAAAGATACTGTTCTGTATTTACTGGAATTGATAGAACATTAATTGGAATTCAATAATAACTTGTATGTAGGTTATTATTTAATATGTGTAATATTTGTATTTAATGATTTCCTTGTGTTGCACAAACCTCAGCTAGGTAACTTTTTGTTCCGATATGTATTGTATTAATTGTGTTATTTTAGCTCCCTGAATCATAAAAATATAAAATATATGTATATTTGTATTAATATTGTATATGTTTATTTTCTAGGAGCATCTCTAATGTCGATTCTTGTACGTTAAAAAAATTATAACACTACACACTATTCAGTCACTTAATTTCAGAAAAAACGTGGAGTGAATCTCGGAGTGAATGCAGAGACAACTCTGAGTGAAAGTAAACATACAAAACTTGTAACCATGGCAACCGAATACTGAAACTGACAGAAATTCTTGATACTGTTGAAATTTTGCAATGTTGCCAAATATATCTCCCGATTAACTAAACGCCGCTCATTCGTAAACGGTGCAACCAGAGAGAATTATAAACACTGATTAATAGTAAACGGTGCAACTGGCCATAAGGGTTTGTGGTTTGCAAAATTATCCATAAATATTTTTCATCATGGTAATTACGTGTTGTGTAGAATTGAAACTTTTAAAATACATTCATACAGAGAGTTTGTCAGAAACAGTGAACTAAACGAGTATAAGATTTCGTATTCTAAAAATTGAAATCTGAAAGCAAAAAATCAATTTGTCTATTTCAGTATTACCGGTCACTGGCTTCACTTGAATTATTCGTAGTAGTTAAATCCTCGTGAACGAATGTGGGAGTTTTCACTCGCAAAAACTAATGGTTTGAGGAAGCAAAAACAATTAATGTAACTCAAAGTCTCTTTTCAAAAACAGAGCCTTCTTGAATTTAAGTTCTCATGAGGTTTTCAAACTTCTATTTTCACATATAGAATATGTCTATCATTGATTGATCAATCACGAACAAGAATGAAAGCAATTTACTTCGTGAAAATTTTTTTCGGATATATAAATTCAAACTTCAAATGGTATTGCTTTAAAAATTAAATAAGTCACAATTCCTTGATTTGTTTGGTACTTCTGACAAGCAATAGGGATAGTTTCTTGGTTTACTAGGTCCTGACAAACTCCTTTGCGTCCGTTCCTCGGCGTTCGTAACGAACCGCAACAAATCCGACCCTGCTTTTGTATCGTAGTACCCATGGAGGTAGAAGAAGGGGAGGTAGCATATCCTATGTTTCCCTTGCTATGAAAGTGTCACCAAAAATCCGCCATGTTGCGGAGCCAAATTTATGGCGGGAATTTTGTATATTCTCTTTTAATGACCAAAAGATGAATAAATAATGATCGAAACAAATCAAAAGGAGTCAAAATATTATAAACAATTGCTTTTAATGAATTGGTGAGTTGAATTACGTACGGAATGTTCCTGTAACTAATTATACATCCAATTTTTTCAATTAAGGTACATACAAATTCAGAAAATAAACAATGAAACAAATAGGTAAATTATCTCGTGTACCCCTATCAATTAAAGTTGTATGCAACAATAATTAAACCATGTATTTACAAACGTCAAAAAATTCAGCTTTTCACCATTAATTTTCGAGTAAGATCAGCATATGCTGTACAAGAAACCATTTCTTATATGTTTTTTCACTACATACAACTGCCAAAACCAACGAACGAATAATAAATAAGGCCAAAATTGCAGAACCTACAGTTTAAAATACCTCGAAGTCGGCCATCTTGGTTTGCCAAATCCGGATTTGTTTTGGTGACACTTTTCAAACGTTATGCCCCCACCACTTTCTTTACCTCCATGGTAGTACCCGAGGGTAGTAAATATTACTACAGATTGCTGTAAAGGAATAGCTACCAAAATGGGCATGACTGAGCAGCCAGATTGTAGTTCCTATTTCAGATGCTATGTACCGCCACTTGACGGGCAAAAAATTCGGCTTCAAATTGTATAAGGACGTTACGCCTCTTGTTATATTTATACTCAATGGTTATACTTTATACTTATTACTAGAGTTATGTTCCATGAATTTATCTTTGTATTTCATAAATATATGAGCCATGCACTGTGAAAATATTGTATTGTTTGAACCAAGGATCTACATATTACCGCTGAACTGTAAACAAAGTTCTTCGTATTAGAAAGTTTAACTTTTGTGTTATACTTATTACTAGAGTTATGTTCCATGAATTTATCTTTGTATTTCATGAATATATGAGCCATGCACTGTGAACATATTGTATTTTTCGAACCAAGGATCTACATATTACCGCTGGACTGTAAACAAGCATATTGTCATACTGCACCACCTGTAGTAGGCACGGGTTTTACGTACTAAATGATTTTGAAATTATTCCAAGTTCAGACCCGACCTCCGAAGAGTGAACATCTCCGGTGTGCCGACTACCTGCTTAGAGAAGTGCTATAATTTGTGTAGAGTGTTGTGAACAATGTGCGAACTATTACACACAGAAATAAGTTGAAGTGAAAGTGCTTATTTTATATTGAAAATATTGCTATCGAAAGAACACTATAGTGCGAAGCCCCAAAATGAATCCCCAGTCATTTCCGCCACTCCCGAATAACTACTCAAACAATGTGTCATCCAGCAGCGAAGAAGATGACATTGAAGTGAATAATATTCCATGGCAGCAAGTGAAAGGAAGAAAAAGGAGAAAAGTTTCCACATCTCAAGAAAAGAAGTCCTCAACAAAAATATCAACAGTTTCGAAGCTCTTCCTATCGAGGAAAACTCCATAGCAGAAAATAACGACTCCGTCAAAGTAATCAGACCTCCTCCCATATACATATATGGAGTAACAAATTACCCTCAAATGATTGCGCAAGTGAGGAACTGCTTGGAAGACGAGCAATACACCACAAAAAGTATGGCGAACAACACTGTTAAAGTTAATTGCACAACTCCCGACAGCTACAGGAAACTTATAAGGTACTTGAAAGAAACAAATATCATACATCACACATACCAGTTGAAGGAAGACCGGGCATATAGAGTTGTAATAAAAAACCTCCACCACTCCATTCCTATTGCAGATATCGCAATTGAGATAAACAAACTGGGCCACAAGGTGAGGAAACTAGAGTTATGTTCCATGAATTTATCTTTGTATTTCATGAATATATGAGCCATGCACTGTGAACATATTGTATTTTTCGAACCAAGGATCTACATATTACCGCTGGACTGTAAACAAGCATATTGTCATACTGCACCTACCTGTAGTAGGCACGGGTTTTACGTACGAAATGATTTTGAAATTATTCCAGTTGACGCTCTATTGATAACTCACTGATTTTCTTGCTTAAACGAAAGCAAGTTGCACAAAGGATACAAGTTAGACCACATGAGACAATCCCGGTGTAGAGTACTTATATGAGGCGGTAAAGGTCAAGTTTTATTTTGGAAACATTGCAATTCGTACTAGGGGAGGGACAGCCCCCTCAAGAATCATTATGGAAATAGTGTTTGCGTGATATATCAAGTGCAATAAATTTCAATTCATAAATCAGCTTAAAATTTCCTGTTTCTGTTTGGCCTTCGTTGCGGTGTGCAAATCTACTCCGAAATTAGTGGTCAAGTTCCTAAACGAATATTGTGTTGAGATGATATTCCTTTTTTGTTCTAGGCTGTCCCTGAATTTATTCTTCAATGTTTTTATCAACCCTTAATAGCAGCTCAGGTGTGATCGGAGGATCCTCAATGTTGTTTTTGAATATTTTTGCACTATTTATATTCTTCAAGTTATTAGATAAATGATTCTTATACAGATACGCAGGTTGATTTCGACTCAAAGTTAATCTTTCTATTAGAAAGTTCAAATTTTGTGTTCTTGTGATATGAAACTTATTACAAGAATTATGTTCCTTGAATTTATTCTTGTTCTCATGAAGAAATACATAACATTAATAAATATATAAGCTATGCACTATGAAAATATTGTATTGTTTGAACCAATTCCTACAAGTTTCCCTAAACCTTAGATTTTAAATTGTTCTTAGAGTTCTCTTCTGTAGCAGAAACATTCCTTTCAAATTTTGAGTAGTAGGTGGGTGAGTAAAAGCATACCATATCTGAACCTAGATTCGAAATTCGCATGATTGCACAGTGGCGTAGCAGAGGAGGTGCCTTGATACTAAAGGGACCCCCAGCCGAACGAAAAGCTTTGAATTGGACCCCCAATAAATATTGAACTTGCCGATTCGCGATATGAATGAATGAAGGTTCAATTATTATTCCGAAAA
>JAVSIQ010000707.1:0-68153 GCA_038502775.1 Hippodamia convergens
CCGTCTAGGCTATTTTCAATCGATTCGCTCAAGAAAACACAATAGCTTTTCACTAAGAGACTATCATGTGTGACGTTATGTAGGCATTAATAATTCAGAACGGCTTACTCGACTTGCTCGGGCTCGAACATTAGTTATCCTTGGAAAACTTTTACTGAGGTCTCTTAGGTTGAACGTGTAATGCGTCTTAGCCGGAGTGGGCAGCAGCTCCGTCAATATGGTTGAATAAACGTACATTGATGGACAGGAGAATTGCCTCGAAGTAGTCGCTTTGTTCCGGTGTACGATCCAACCAGAATTTCAGTATCGTGCCGAATATATTGCGCTGAAATTGAAGTTAGGAGACCATTAATTGCTGGATGTTTCGAGCAACACGAAGTTTCAATTAGTACTTTACTTTGTTTTGATGTCGAGAAAAAAAATTATTTACAACTGCTTTCGATATTCAGCAGAAAAAATCGCATCAGGGATTTACAGAGTTCAAGCTCTGAAAAATTTTTACATGGAGGTTCAATCGATTTCAATCCATGCATAAGGCTTCCACAAATTCATATCGATTCAGAGATATGGGTGGAGCATACGGAAAAATGCATTGGGAATTATAAATTGTACCGGGAATTTCGTTTGTTGTAATACTACAGATCTCAAAATTTTTTGATACAGAAAAAGGAATAGACGTGTCATGTTTTTTTTTCGAGAAAAACGAATAGCTGATAATCCCAGGTTGATATGGAAACTCATTTCTTTGGATAAGGCATAGAATGTTTTTTTTTGATTGATTTTGAAAAACCATTTCCATGATATACCAATTTTTATGAACACAATCAAATGAGGTTTTTGATTTATTCACAAAGGATGTAATGAAATTTTTCTATTTGAGTATCGTAATGAGTTCATAACAGCATTGTTTTTAGTCATATTGTTCGTTTTGTGGTTGTCGACTCTGACTTCCGATCCTATCAATTTTCAAAACATGTCAATTTAAATTCCGTAATCTGTCAATTTCTGTAACAGTCATACCAACTGTTAAGATTGTCACTTGGATGTAAAATCTTAATGTTTTATTGAATTTCGCGAATATTTCACAAAACTTGACCAAAGTAGAGGAAGTATTGTCTAATACTCGTGGCAAAAGACAATTCCAACACTCATGCGTTCGTTAACTATCTACTTCTTCGCTCTTTTCGAATTTCGAATTCGTGTTGGAATAGGAACCAATTCTGCAACTTATTTCAGAATATACTATATATATCCCACAAAATTAAGTTCTCGAATTCATTGAAAGAGTATTCCGTGCGTATTGGCCGTAGTCTATGAGGAATTATTTCACCCACGTGAAATGTTTTATGCTATCCTGTCCAGTCCTGAAAGATTTAATCATCAGAACTTTGTAATAAACGGACTGGGAGTCTATTTCTGTTTGAGTTTTCTGGGAAGCTCATATAGAAAGGATTGAGTATGTATGGGCTCGTTTGAAAAAGGATTCAATATAAAATTTGAGGAAAATTTCGCTTCTTGAGAATTGGATGTCCAGGGTTTCTTACAAAATGTGAGAAAGAAATATAATTTACTTATTGCGGACTTTCGCTATTCACAAGTCATTTATGACAGAATAGTATTCATTGTTCTACAGGGAGTTTCACGAATAAAGTTTCATCGAATAAAGCCAAATTTCTTTCGGAATTTTTTGTGTTTCGGTGGGAATTCACTCAAGTTTTACAATTTCCAAGAGGGTTTACTTCGTTTGAACCTTAATTCAAAAATGAAATTCCAAAAAAATTCATAGCTTGATAACGCTTGCTTCAATCGCTTTTTCAGGCACACTCAGTGTGAACTGAGGTTTCAAAATGAAAGAAAATTGAGCAAAATTTAAAATAGTTCAAAATAACGGCGAAAGTCAATGAAAATTATCACCAAAGGAATAAAAACAGGGAGCATCTCGAAAAACTTACATAAAGCATGAATTCGTCCGGTTCCTATTTTCTTCTTCTTCTTCTTTAAAATAACTTATGTTTTTTCTCATGGTGATAACGAAATTTCTGTGAGGCATGTAAAAAATATGGATTTTGGGACTTGAAAGTAAAATGAAGATATTTGAGTAACGCCCTGAAATTATCGATGATTCATGAACTGTTTGAAAGAGCTTCCTGAAGTGAACCAACCCATGAAGTATGATCGAAATCGGACGTTGCACTTCAGAGTTATAGCTATCGCAAATTTAGGCCAATGTTTCCTCATGAAGTAACAGCTATGGCTCCTAAGGATGTCGTTGAATTCATCAATGCCATCCTCGGGATTTGAATGAACGAGTTGGGTAAAGGACGAAAGATCCTTGCGGTCGAAGTTCCCGGAAGGCTGAACGTAGTCACAATGACCCATGTTCAGAATGAATAAATAAATAGGCCAATGTTCTGGGCGAAAAATGTTTAGAGTTTCAAGATTATAGTTATATTGTTTTTCCTATTAAATAATGTTTAGAGTTTTATGATTATAGATATATTGTTTTCCCTGTTAACCTGTGATGCTTATGACACAAATAAAAAATTAGTTTTAATTATATTTTCGAAATTTTAAATACTGCTTGAACATGTGGAGTTTCGAATATCTCAAGACTTTATATTGTACTCGTTACATCAAACTCTGTTCGAAGTCTCACACATTTTTCTGCTTCAATTCAAATTCTGATAGCGTCGGGTTTTCGAATAATTTGTTTTAATGGTTTTATTGGGAAGTTTTTTCAATGCATTGCCCGTGTCAATAGAAGTAATGAAACTCAAGAACTCGCGATCATCTAAAATTCAACTCTAACAAGTTTTTTTTTGCATTCTTACTTACTGAAATCTTCATCTCCAAGAAGGCAATGAAATGAAAATGTCGGAGCAAGCGGGCAGTTACAGGATTTCTACCTCCGCCTGGGGGGCCCATCGATGTGGCAAAATTGACGTCAATTATTTTCCGGAATTCACCGATATTCTTTCTGTCGTACCAACCTACACAAAAACAAAGGGAAACGAAATGTATACGCTATTTCGAATGGTTCTCGAAAGAACGTGAATAGTTTTTTATGATACAAGTGCAGTAGGGATTGATATTCTTACACAAGTTCATAGTCGATAAATGAACGAATGCCAGAATGAGCATTCCTTACTAGTATCATACATTATTTTTTCTAATTCGTTGAATTTTCATCGAAATCAATAAAATATTTCTATAAATTTGATGTGATTTTTTCATTGAAAAATATTGATTGTCAGAACTGGGTTCTCTCTCATAAATTTGACAGAAAATAAATGTCATCAATAAATATTACCATGAAGACTGTGCTAGAATGAAATATTCTCACATGATTTTGTTCTACGAGATGTGGCTGAATGAACGAATTTGACACAGAATTATAGAAACCTTCATTTTTACCACAACGCAAAACAAAAGATAAGATTATTCTCATCAAATCATTTCTGAAAATTTTATTTGGGTTTTCCCTCCCAGTCTCTGAAGCAAAAAACAGTTAGGAATTTTTTTTGTAATGGAAGAAAGGCCTCTGCTTGAAACTTGAGCACTAATTTGTCAGGGGCCGAAACTTCACAAGAAAAAATTGTTTCCTAACAACAATTTCTATTTTTCATACAACTTCGCAGAATCGAAGAAAAAGAAAACACTTTGAACTCTGAAGCGTAACGTTTCGGAGTCTGAATCAAACTCCTTCCTCAGACAATTTCCATTTCTCATACAACTTTGCAGAATCGTGACAATATTTGATTTTCTAATTGACAATTTTGATTTTTTAAGTGACAAATGTCAATTAATAAATCAGAAATATTTTTCACGATTCTGAGAAGTTGTTTAAAAAATAGAACTTGTCTAACGAAGGAGTTTGATTTAGACTCCGAAACGTTACGCTTCAGAGTTCATTGTTAGACAACAATTTTGTCTTGTAAAGTTTTGGCCCCTGACAAATTAGTGCTCAACTTTTACGTAGGGGCCTTCCTTCTATTATTTAAAATTTTTTTTTCTATTTGTTTCTTGTTTCAGAGACTGGGAGAGAAAACCCAAATAAAATATTTTCAGGAATATGAAAAATCCCCCCAGAAAATATTTCAATAAGTTGTAACTACTTCATAATTTAGATATTCACTAACCTATATATCATTGTTTGTATATTGTTTTTGTTGAATGTTCATAGCACCAGTGATAAAAAAGTTAAAGAGAACTTTGAAAGAATCTTCTAATTTTCTATTAAGGCTGCAAATAGTTCAACTCATCAGGTTTTCAGCATTCAATAAATTTTTTTTAGCTCAAAGTGTTTTTCTGTCACTAATTTTATAGCAATTGAAAAGGTTCAGGCAATTATACTTCAAAATCATTTGATTATTGTGCATTTCGGAAATTTATGTAAATTATTACGTAATGGTTGTGAATTTGGAAAGCGATATCTTCTATAGAATTGATCTAAGCTACTTATGTCCACTTGCACTGTTTTTCTGTTTGAGACACACTTACCTAGAACTCCTTTAAATTTTGAGTCGGGCTTTAACTCGCCGGATTTGTTAAGCACGTCCTAAGCAGAACTGAATCTTACAATATTGCGCAGTTCACTGAATTTGTTTGTTATATGACCAAATGGTTTCGTTTCAGCATCAAGCACAGCAATGTAGGAAGAACACGCGTATTGATAGACAATGAAGATATTTCGTCTATGCATGAAATATTGTAACAGTTATTTTCTCTCTCAGTATTCTGATTCAGAACGACATATATTTTTTGTGACGCGAGCCAACAGTTTCTGGGAATAATATAATATAATTCTAAAGATTCATTTTTCGATATTGTATTTTCAATCGTGAGTAACGTATAATAAAATATATTGCATTTTTATTAAGAATTCTATTCATTCGTAGTGTTATATAACCCTTTCAGACCCTGCATGAACTGTACTATATCGAAAAATCCCTACAAGGATTTAATGAAATATTAAATACACTACTCACCCCCAAAATCCATCCATTGTCGAATTAATTCTATCGGAGGCTGTGCGCCGTAGACTTCCAGAGCTGGCATATTGAAATCGTCTATGAAAAATATCTGCCGTTTCATAACTGGAGGACCGAAAACTCCTTTGCGTCTTCTGTCTAATTTCGAATCGATGAGATCCTTGAACGTGAAGGGGCAATATTGAAGCTTTAATTCAATTTGTTAGACTCCTCAATATGAATTCATTAGGGAAACTCATATTGAACTCAATATTGAACGTTAGCACGATTATTCAACAGTAGCAACACATTTCAAGAATTTGTTCAGAATGGATGATTTTTTTCTGAAAATTTCTACATTCAATAGCATATTCAGATTTAGAATGAAATCTCTTCTTCATATTCCAGTCCGTTTTGTTTAGTATATATTCCTCAACGAAGAAAGCAAACTGTCAATGAAAAATACGATTCGAATAATAAAAAAGTGCTCATATCGTATAACTCATTCATATTGCTTATGTAAAAGCTGTGACAATAAGAACTTTTTCAAATGGAATAAGTCTCTATCGAACCCAAGACTCCTTTCAACGTTTTTATAGTCTAGAAGTACCAGAAACTGCCAAAACAAAGCAATTTGGGAAACTCTGTATTGCTCAAAGTACACACTGGAACTGGAAGGAAGCAGAACTTAGTAAAAGGCAGATATTCTTCTCTTGACAAAAGAGAGCGGCTTCACGTCAACCTGACAACGAAATTTGGCTCTCTCCACCTCGGAGAGAGGATGGGTACGGCCTTCTGCAGAAATGAGAAGGTCTTAGTGTTATTTTACTCTTAGAGAGTTCTCAGTTTTGGGGATAATTGAAACCAGTGAAGTTACTTACATAAAAATATATTTACCAAAATACTAACAAAAACAAAAAGATAATATAAAATATCTAATAAATCCATACATAATAAAATTTCATAAAGAAAATATTGGTTCGCCATTCACTGGGTTACCTAATTATCCAAAACCCAAAATGACATAAAACTAAGAAAATAAGCTGTGAGTTGATAAGAGGTGAAAGATGGCAAGACTTTTGGACTCAAACTATATCCTCATCAATTAAAATTGAAAAGTTCTGCCCTTTTGATTTCCCTCGCTGAAATATAATCCAAAATTTCTGAAATAAGCCACCCACGAAACGCTTCACTCCCGTTTCGCGAAAAACTACCCTAATTTCCGGTCGCGCTTCCCGACTCGAAAATCTTAACTGAACACACGAAAAATTCCCCTTTATACAAAAACCTACTAGTTCGCTTTCTCACTTCTCGACGCTACCTAGTATTTCGACAAATACGAAACAAAAACTTTTCCCTTTTTCCGTCAACGGACTTTAACCGTTTCCCGTTTCGATCTTCGAAACGACCTAATATTTTCCAATTACCAAAATTCGGACTTTACCGTCACCCGAGATATATCTAAGGATGTCTTTTCTCGCCCGAGAACCCCAGATTCACTACTTTCTCATTCTATGAACAGAAATTTAAAAAATTTTCTCCACCACTTTGGGGTGGTACCTCAAACACATTTCTTTCTCCAATCACGGTCATATCTACTTTATTCATATTGATAATACAGAAATGGAATGAGATGCATAAAATTTCAAGTTAATACTATCTCTTCAGTCTAGGACCGCCTTTATTCCTCTATCAAAAATCTTTTTGCCTCATGACCTATATCTACCAATCCGAATTTTTCATGGGCGGTCTCCCAAACTTGCTTAGTTCTTTGAATTAATTAATCTTCGAAGTATCCCATATTAACGATACGGCACTAAATCAATCTTCGAATAATTCGAATCTGCATGGATAATAATTTCATCGCGATGCTTCATTCGAATTATTCATATTCAAACATCATATATCTAACTTTCAGCGAACCTCTATCAAGTCTCTTAAAGTCCCTAAGAGCATAATTGCTTCGGAAACTTCAAGAGCCACTTATTCTCATAATTCGTTACTAAATAGATTGTCCCGCTGAAATAACCTAATTGATTTGTCTCAATCGCAATTGAGATGACTTCAATTATTTTTCACGCGCCTCATAATTATTCAGATTGGTTGCATTAATTCATGATTTTTTGATATCCCTGTCTATTACAAAATAGAAAATAGAGGGGCATATACAAAAAAAAGTTCCTCAAACGGAAACCAATGACGGACCTTCATGGTAATAGCACTCTTAATCATGTGGATAGAGAGGGCCTGCTCCTGGTGTCGGGCATATCAAAATACCTAGGCTTAAATGTTGAAAATTATTTGAATTATTGTAATTTGTTATCTGACTAAAGCATGATGACAAGGAGTGGCGAAGAGATTTGATCGCTTCAGATTCCCATTGCGACCGATCGGAGCAAAGTTAAGATGACTGTTTATTCACTTACGATCTAAGAATGGAATGAACTTACATTCCTGTCTTGAAATATCATTTTCGAAGGAACATGTCGAACTTATTTTGTAGATTCAAATACCTGTGTTTGGTTGGCGCTAGTCCTAGCAGAAAAGCTCATGAAGTCGCAAATGAATTTCTTATGCATATTTTTGGCCAGTTTAGCGATGACAGTCATGGTTTTACCGGTTCCCGTCGGTCCAACGCAAAGTACATTGCTCTCGTTCAGCAGGACGGCACCAATCATATAGGAATTCCTTACATTATCGATAGTCGGTACTTCAATATCTGGAATCGGATATCAAAATATTTTTGAAAATCATGTTTAGCTTTATAATACTTTTTAAATATCTTACCAGAATACTTCATTTCAGTGCTTATTTTGTATTCTTCGACCTTCTCCATCCAATGCTCCCAGTATGGTTGTTCTGGATCACCCGAATCTGATGGTTCTCCGAATCCACCATCTCTCAACCTTATATTACAGAAACATATGAAAAATAAGATCAATCAATAATGCCCTCGACAATTAATTTAATATAGGTATATTGTGGGATCTAGGACCAAGAGAAGATGGATATTACTAAAAATACTATATTTGGCGACGTTTCGCAGCACTTTTTCAACTGCTTCTTCAGGCCTATAAGAATTACAGTTTTTTTAACATAGAACGTTGGACGAAATGAGGAAAAGACCTACATACAAATAGAAGGCACAACCATGGGAGGAATTGCCAGCCCAGTGTTGGCATCATTTGTGATCGAGGATTTAATTACAATTGTTTTGGAGAAGATACCTTTTGTCATCCGTTCGTCCGGTTCTATGTCGATGACACAATCATGGCTATACCAGGAGATGAAACATAAGAAATTCTGAATTATTTCAACAGCTACGATGAAAAGATCCAGTTCACAATGGAGGAAGAAGTATAGGTAGGTCATTGCCGTTTTTGGATATTGCAGTCATACGTACCTAAGATCAGATATTAGAGACAAATTGGTATGTGAAACCGACGAATTCGGGTTAGAATTTTAAAATTTCCTCCCAACTCACTCTATGAAGTATAAAATGAGTGCTCTACAGAATATTTTATTTAGATCGATCAAACTAAGTAGCCCCTGCTTCCACCAAGATAATATTAAGAGGATAAAAAAAATTTTGGACAATAACAACTACCCCAGAGCTTTTACTGAACGAATAGTAAGTGAACTACTCCAGAAGATTACAAGGACCATCGTGTACAAGAACAGAAGTTAATATGACTCTAGATAAGAAAGAAAAAAGATATTATAAGGTACTGTACATTCCTGGCATTTCTCAAGAAATAAGAAGAACATTAAAAATTTAAAACACAGAGCTAGTTTTCTATAATTTAACAACAGTAAATAACCTTTACAGTAATTCGAAAGACAAACTAGACAAAAAACATAATTCAAATTTGATATATGGCATCCTTTGTAGTGATTGCCCCAAAGTTTTTGTTGGACAGACAACACAATATTTAGAAACTAGAACTAAACAACATAAAAATTATCTGAAAGACATGAAAAATAGAGAAAAGACTGCCCTGTGTTCCCATTTTTTTAACATAAATCATCAAATCGATTTTGAAAATGTTTAAATCTATGATAAGGAAAAAAGTTCTAAAAAAAGAAATATATCAGAGATGATTCATATAAATTTACATAATAGTGTTAATTTTAGATCAGACACGGTACACCTTAGTAAATTGTATAACAATGTTTTACTTAAATATAAAACATCTAAAGAGAATAAGAATTGAGAATGAGTAGAAACAAAAAGAATGTCGTTGTTGTCATTGTAAAGATCAGTTGTTAAGAAGAAGAAGAAGAAGAAGAAGTGTATTGAAGTTTTATTTATTGAGGTTACTGCTCATAGAGTAATGTCACTGTTTGGTTAGAGAGTTGTTAGAGGTGTCTTTTGTCTTTGTATAAAGTTAGGTTTCATTTGATTTGATTGCTATAGATGACAGTCCTATGTTTGAGTAATTTAATGCTTTTATGACTTACGGATTTAAAAAAAAATTATGGAGGTAAAAAATGTGTATTTTGTCCAACGTTCTATGTTAAAAAATTTGTAATTCTTATAGACCTGAAGAAGCAGCTGAAAAAGTGCTGTGAAACGTCGCTGAATATGGTATTTTTAGTAATATCCAGCTTCTCTTGGTCCTAAATGCCACTATATCAAATCATATGAAAAATTTTGGTATCTCCTTTCCAAACCATTTTATGCTATACGCAGTAATGAGTTTTGATTGGGAAAAATATCTAGCGATAATGAATCATTGGAAGAAATCCAGTTCAATAGTTCTCGAACTGTAAATTATCTGAAATACAATCTATTCATTCACATAATTCATTATTATGCTTTGTTACAAAAGTGAACTATAGGAAACAATATATCAAATGTATTTTCAAGAAAGAGCAGAACAAAATCTGAGGCCCTGATTTATGGCCACTTCTAAAATCTCATGGAGTAAGGTCTTTTTAGCATGTGACTGGAAATGTGAAACTTTTCCTTAGAAGCTACTAGATGTAGCCACTTGTAATATTGCACTCAGAAGACTCAGACTAGTTGTTTCAAAAGTAGAAGTTTTTTATGAAGATTTTGTCTGTGACGATATGGGATATTCATGAAGCCAAATAAGGCTGAAACCCGTATATCTCTTATCTCAGTAACAAAATCTGATATTCATTCTCCAGCCTCATAATGAAAGATTTGTGAGCCGGCAAATTGAAAATGGTATTCATTTCGAAGATTACTATTTTGAATTTCAAAAATATCAACTATTATATTAAAATTCCTCAAATAAACTTTCTAACAAAATCATAGATAGAATATTGCTGAGAGATTCAACGGTAAAACACTGCACAATTTAGGGAAATTATTTCTCACATGTGATTTTGTTTCCAAAACTCTAACACTAGTTTTTGCTTGTTGAATTATTCATTCTTTGCAGTTGATGCCATCGAAATAAATAAAATTAATTAATTTACATGTTCTTTGATCTTTGGGTTTCGGCAACCTTACGAATCTGAAAGTTTTCTTACTTGTAATCATAAACTATTCCGGAGTTCGGGAATGGTGGGGTATGGTTGTTGCTTTTCATTGTATCTCTCACGAACTTGTCTATTTTATTTCGACCGCTACTATCACAAGTTGCTCCCACACTCCAAATCATTGAGGATACAACAAAGGGAACCATCAAACTTCCTGCAATAGAGGGAGAAAAAAACCGAATTTTAGATATATGAGGGCAGTTGAATCAATCAATTTATCATCGCAGGAAACGTTATAATGATGTTTATGCCAGGACTATACAGTGAGGAAATATTCAGACTATCACCCTGCCACCATCTGAATTTTGAAAAAAACAATTTGAAATGTTTTTTTTTTTGTACTTCATCCAAGGGTTGCATGGCTACCGGTATTAGAAAAAAATTACCAACGAATTAAGAAACTAGAGTCTTCAAGCTTCAGAGTGTGTTTGTTATTTCCTATACGACCATTTTTCACTGAGATACATCCTTTTGAATATCACCAAAATATTTTGAAAATTTTTCTGGTCCTTTAATTTTTGCGAGAAGTATATAATGACATTTCATTACAAGGAGTTTTGATTTCAAATGGACATTGAAATTCCTTTTTTCAATCTTTATTTTCGTATGGAGTCCTTTAGTCAACATAAGTGTCATTGGTTGAGGCTTTCGCGGCCATAGTTCAATATAACCTGTTCTTTCGAACATTTCGGCCGTCGTCGTGGATCAGTTCTCGACGTTTCGGCAGTTCGAGTGTCTGGCATCTTCAGGAGCTATATTTCAGGAGATGTTCTCACTGGATGGAACTGCCTGAGTGCCACTCAGGCAGTGCAGTATGTCACAATCATAGTATCAGTAGTATTCATAGTATCAATCCCAAAATCGCAAAAGAGTTTTTCTTATCGCCTCTCCAACTTCCAAGGGCGTCGCTACAAATTTTTTTTGGGGGGGGTTAAAAAATTTTTGGATATGGTATATTGTCACGATATGCTCTAATGTGATGATTGTATGACTTATTTTTCGGAAGAAAATATTTTCCTGGGGGGGGGGGTAATTACCCCATTACCCCACCGTAGCGACGCCAGTGCCAACTTCTAGCCTAGTGCCACAAAATTAAATCTCCATTTATAGCACTGTCGTCAATTTTTAAAACGCGTTTTTCACGAAACATCTAAAAGGGACATTCGTGACTTTGGCATTGGACCGACGATATTTCAAATTTAAGTCATATTGATTCAGAATTTCAGGAATTAAACTTTTTCTGACATCGATGCAATTGTCGTTACCGCAACATTATAGGTACAGATATTTGACGTACCTATCTATGGATATAAATTATTGTGGATGAGTTACACGCTTTTACCGTTGATGGGGAGTAAGTTAACAAATGAAGCATTAGATAAGTTGTATCGATTAATTGAAATGATAACAGTAAATGAAATGATTTTTATCACTCGATTTATTCTGTTTCATACAAAGGCATACATTATAGTGGTCCCCTCAATGACTCTCTCAATTTCAGCTATTATGTGATATCGATAAAAAAAATAGGGAGACTTCATTTCTCCTTCATTATTCGGATTTGTTGCATCAGTAACTTCCACAGGACATGAATATGAGATGATAAATTTCGGTTTTAGGAACTGAACGATACACTAAGGCTTAGTTCAGATGATCGCGCGATTACGCTCAATTCCCAAGCGCACGACTAGAGATACTGAGTAGTCATATAGAAATGTTCATATGGTCGCGCGTCATCGCGCATATATTGGCAATCACTCGCGATCGACTTTCCTCTGTCGCCAGTATCTTGTTTCGTACGACGTCGCGCGTATTGAAGTACAACTCTCAGGCATAGACGTGTTCAGATGATGCGCGCGATTAGACGTACAGAACTGAAATATGGACGGAGATTTCAGTGACTTTTTCTGTGCTCGGAGTAAAAAAATGACAGAAGTCGCGGGCTGACGCGCTATCAACACGCGACCATCTGAATACATCAACGCGCGTTAACGAGCTACAAACGTTCGTTGTCGCGTGATCGTGTGAACTTAGCCTCAGATTTCTACAGCAACGTTTCGGCTACTAGCTTTTGCATTCCACAGGATGAAAAAGTCTCGCTTCTTCGTCGCTCGTTTTCGAAAGCATGAGAGTTGGAATTGTCCTCTGCGCGAGTATGAAACGATATTCTATCTATTTCAGTCAAATTTTATGAAATACGATTCTCAAATTCACATTAGTGACATTTATATTGGATCTACTTTCTAAATTTGACGGATTACGGAATTTGAATTGATTTGATTTGAGAATTGATAGGATCGGAGTTCGGTACTGACAACAACGAAACAAAAAATATAACTGAAGACAATGCTGTAATGAGTTCTTTACAACAGTACGTTTAGTACTGTAATGAATTACGATACTGAATTAGAGAAATATCTATTCTGAACTTTATGTTAGAAATAAAGTCTCATACTTCATTTTTGCCATTCTGAAACTTTGCAATGAATGTTCACTGGGCCTTTCATAACAAAGATGAAATGCTCATCAACTAATAGTGCCTTAACTTATTTGCGTATGAAATAGAGTCGGTAAATAGAGAATTTAAATCCCCTCACAAGGTATAATGGAATCCATGTTGTAATAATAGTTATTTATGAAATGAGTTTTAAAAGTGACGTTTCATTTTGCGAGTGAAAAAGTTTGTGAAATGAGCGGAGCGAATTTTATTTTAACACAAATACCATACAAAGTTTTTTGTACAACTGCCTTATTTTAATAATGAAATGGGCGTATTTGCAATGACAATAAACTTAAAAATGCATTTTTATATTCAACTAATCAAATGGTTGTTGTGAATGGCAAACGTTAAGATTACTAACAAATGAGAAAAGACGCTGTCATTTGGGTTTCGTCTTGGGTTTTTAACAGCTTGATATGTTTGTGGGGAGTCCAATTATTAATAAAAGTGACGATTTGGTTGTTCCTCTGGATATTGAAAAGTCTGCAAAAAGAGCAAATCTGGAACTCCTACCTAAAAAATCTGTTCAGCAGTACGATATTGCATATAACAATTTCCTGGCCTGGTGTAAATTGAAAAATGTAGAAGGTAATTTCAGTGAAACTGTTTTCCTGGCATACTTAGAAGAAAAATCAAAAATATGGAGTTCATCAACTTTGTGGAGCAAATTTTCAATGATAAAGTCAAGCGACTTGTTTAAAATTGTGTGGATGTTAGTACATAATTTAAGGTAATAGCATTAAAACGAAAAAGTGAAGGATATCGTCCCAAAAAATCGAAAATTCTCACTCGTGAACAAGTTGAAAAGTTTATAAAGGAGGCACCAGATGAGAAATACTTGATGGTTAAGGTTGCAACTATTTTCGGATTATTTGGAGCCTTTCGGCGTGAAGAATTTTGTAATTTATCAGTGGAAGACATCGAAATAACAAATAAATCATTGATTATACAACTTTCAAATACAAAAACGAAAGGCAGTCGTTCTTTCAGTATTATTGGGAAGTATGTAGACTATTTTCATAAGTACTTTGCACTGCGCCCTTCTGTCATCAAACATCGTCGTTTTTTCCTGAAATATATCAATAATAAATGCACTGCCAATCCAGTTGATATTAATGAATTTGGAAAAATTCCATCTGTTGTTGCCGAATTCCTCAAACTGCCAGAACCAAAGCAATATACAGGACACTGTTTTCGAAGATCCTCCGCTTCATTGCTAGCAGAATCAGGAGCAAATATTACGGATATAAAAAAACATGGGGGATGGAAGTCTACGACGGTAGCCGAGGGCTATGTTGATCATTCCATTGCATATAGAAATGTCATTGCTGAAAAAATTCTCCCAACCTCAACAGATTTTTGGATCATCATCATCCAAAATTTTACTTCCGGTTTGTACAAGTACTGATGGTGCTGAGGATTCTAATAATGTATTGCGAAGCTCCCTAATGCGGCCCACCCATTATGCGATTTTCTGCAGTCCGTCGCCTCAATAGGAGAACGTAAGACCAATATCGCACAGCAACATACACTATCAGTCAACCGCCTGCAGGCGGACGTACAAAACTGCAGATTCTAGTCTGATGGTGGTACACACTATGCGTCCAGTGCCTGCAGACGGACTGTCGATGGCAAAACGGGACTGCATGCGAACTTCAGTGATCTCACACAGTTCTGTCCACCATGCTTCGTCGGAAACGCTTTGCTATTTACCTTCTTTCAATTTTGGAGACTCTCCTCGAAGAAGGTATTAGGTGGAAGAGCCCCTCCAAGATAGAGACACAATATGACATTGCTCCGCGAACAGAGGCAATCTCATCGGGATAATTTGATTAATAATTTGAAAATTACGGAAAAGATTTTCGAAAACTCGTAGATTTGGTATCACCCGGAATCGGTAGAGTGGGCACCCATTTACGCCAAGCAATAAGTGTCGAACAAAGGTTGACTGCGTCATCTCCTGATGATCCCGACTTACTACTTCTTACTTTTTCTAGTTCTTTTCGGAAATCACAAAAAAAAATTTTTTTTCACCGTATCGACTGTAGCTAATGGCACAGTCTTCTTATGAAATTCTAATAGCACGTTGTACCCTTCATCAGGTAGCCGTTTATTTGCTTACGCGTCATTTTTAATTTTCCATAAACAGGGATAGGCTCGGTATAATTCAATAAATCCGGAAATAAAACCTGGTTTACTGTCCATCTCCACCCGTCAGTCCAATCTCGCACTATCGCTGCAGGAATGAAAATGGCTTGTCGAAAAACTGACGAGAACAACAGAGTCGGAGAGAAAAACGATCACGAGCCTGCAGGCCAACTGACAGTGTGTGGCAGAGGGCACCTGAGATCACCGTCCGACAGATCTGTGGTGGTCGGCGATCAACCTTCCGATCCTCGCCTGAAGAGTGCCCACAGACCTTCAGTCCGTGCCAACCGCAGTCACAGATCGTAAGATTAACTGATCAATGTGTGGGCGATCCAGATCGTGGGCCTTACGATTAACTTCAGTTAAACTGATAGTGGATGGGGCCCATAACGTCACAGGGCATTAATGTTCGTGTTAGTAATTTTTCTTGTTTTCCGATTAATATTAATGTTCATAAGTAATGATTGTTGAATATTGATAATACAAATTTGCATTTGGTGAATTTTTCTCATCTGATTTCATCATAAGAAAAATGGAGTGCTAAAAATATTTTTAACACTAATGTAAACTATTTACTAATTTTTAACACGCTTCCACGTAAACAATCAATTTTAACATTGTTTGCTGTCATTAAAATTGTCACTTTTAATGGCAGTGGTGCAAAAAACAATTTTAACCCAATATACTTCAGAGTTCGGATGGGGGTGATCTATTTCTCACTATAATGAATGGAAATTTGTTACCAGTATACGTCGTTTAAGTTGATAAATAAATTTTATGCTGGACAACTCACCGAGAAGTGCTCGAAATCCTTCGCTGGGAGGGGGCCTGTTATCCTTACCACTAATAGGCAAGAAACGGTAATCCATGAGTCTGAGGAAGTGTATAAGTAAGGCTGAATCGACAGAAGTCAAAATTTCTCTAGTTCTGTGACGGACCAATTGAATTGCCGGTAATACATAAATTTTTATCAAACTTTGTAGTCGCTCGGCGAAAGGTTTTGCCAGCTGAAAAGATCAAAATGGTCATAGATATTAATATTGAAAATAGGTTCGGCACATCGCTCAGTAAGTCAGAGTTTACTATTCTAGTCGAATGTCATTTTGTTGAATGATTTTGATAAGGAACTCTCGGTATAATACCGTAGACGTTATTAGATCGGATTATAAATGGATTTCAGCTAGTTGAAATTCCAAATACTGACAGTAACTATCTATTAGGAAATTTTGTTTCATATCTTTAAAAGTAAGGTGACGTACAAAAAAATGTCACCGTTGGGCAAAACTCTGAAAAGATCGATTTCCTCTCAGAAATTGAATTGACAAAAGAAATTTAAAAAATTCGTGATCTAATTCAATTTTGCTAGTAGTAAGTTGTATATTCATTATTGAGTCGAAATAGCCCCAGAGATAATTAATTAGTAATTTGCCAAATAAATGAATAAATAAACGTCATTTCAAAAAAGTTAATCTTTCATAAAAAGGTTCTATGAAATAAAATGAATAGTCATAAATAATTGTCATCAAACTGAAACCATTCATGACGGTGGAAAAGAATTATTTCAACTTTTTTTTGAGTGGATAAATGCGACTTAAGCTCAACAGCACCGTTCCTCTACGGAGAGCATTAACTCATGCAAAATAATGAAAATAAGGATGAAGCCTTTTTTTAGTGCACCCTTTCTCTATGAGATAAACCAGTCAATAATCATTAATATGTTCTTCCCCATGATTTATCACATTTAGCAGGTAGAAAATGACATGGAGGTGCATCTGAACAAGAGAAATTATAGATGCCAATCATATTGAATTAAAATACAAAATACATCTCTTCAGAAAATCTATTCTGGTTCATTCGATTTCATACTCCTACACACATTAATTCTTATTATTGATCGTTAAGACACATTTTGTGGTCATTCTCATCAACTTTATCTGACGTAAAATC
Organism: Hippodamia convergens; assembly: GCA_038502775.1. Taxonomy (NCBI): domain Eukaryota; kingdom Metazoa; phylum Arthropoda; class Insecta; order Coleoptera; family Coccinellidae; genus Hippodamia; species Hippodamia convergens. Next base: position 17,077 of record JAVSIQ010000707.1, read on the forward strand.
TAATATTTTGTGAATAATTTATTGTTCAGAATATACCTTGGATAGAAAAATAATTGTGTGACTGTAAAACTATCGGACTGTGAGCAATGCCAGCAGAAATGTCTTCTCTAAATCCATGAAGAACAATTAGTAACTTCAATACACTGCCTCACGTTATCTTTTAGTTAGGCGAGAGATATCGTTATTAATCCTAGAAATTTTTAATTGCACATAAACAACCAAACAGTACTAAATTTGAAAGTTATAAGTCAGTGTTTTTTCTCAGAACACAACTAAATCCTGCATCGGAGATTACAAATATAATTAATGCCCACTTGCACCGTTTTCTGCTTAAGACAGGCTTATCTAAGGCGCCCTTAAATTTCAAGTCAGGCTTTTCTCCGCCTTAACGGATCAGATCTTGCACCGCATATCTAATAGAAACGACTTTGTTAAGCACGCGCTAAGCAATGCCAAATCTGGCAACACTGTATAAATCAGTAAATTTGTTTGTTTTGACATAGAAATACGATATGACCATATGGTTTTGTGTGGGTACTAAGCACAGCGAAGTAAGAAGAACACGCGACTTCATAGACAGACAAGATATTTTATCTATGCATTTTCCTTTTCAGTATTCTGACTCTCAGAACGACATATATTTTGGGACGCTGGCGAACAGGCACAGTACAACCTTTTTTTATTTGAAGCAAACGATTTGATTTGATTCCAACAATTTTTTAATTGTAACTTGAATGACATAATGCTCCACCTGTGGAATATCATCGAAGTAATACTTTTCATATTCACAAGAGTAAATAGTACCTGCAGAATTAATAATTGCATGGGTACAATCGATTGCTCCAATAACACGAGGAAATCTAGCAATTTGGTAAAATTGGGTTTGGGTGAAATGTAATTTTGCTTCTATCTGAGGCATTTTTATGAATACTGAGACTCGAACAACTATTCTTGGTACTGCACATTCGTGGATTTTCATAAAATCGGCTGCAGCCAATAAATCTCCTACTGATGCGTGGAATCGCAGGCACCTAAGGAGTTGACTCATGGTGATACACTCTGATTCCTACAATTATCAATGCTTCAACTCCCTTCTTTGAGGTTTGACATCATCATATATAAGATATGTACTTACATATCATGGTAGTGATCGGCCCTATTAAATTCTAGACTTCTAGGAGAACCATAATCATCAATGAAGTTCTATCCATAATAATTATTAAATTCACGCAATCAACAACAACACGTCAAAACTGAAGTTCGTTTTTGACGTTATGAGTATTTAAGACGGGCTAAAGTCTTGCTTAAGCCATGAATATTCTCAGCTCAAAATAGTCATAACTTATGAGGCACTTAAACTGCGGTGCAAGAGAAACGACGTCTCAAACCTAACTTCAAATCAAAGTTGGACGTAAGTCAGACTTATATTTGACGTTGCAAGTGGGTATAAGAGTTTTCTCAGCCGTTTAAGTATTTTAATAATAGATGTTATGAATATTTCTGGTCTAGCAATCGCATAGGTAGGTACTTGAAAGGTGTTGGAGGAAAAAAAGTATAATCACTCACCGCAGGCAAAACGCCCAACCAGCAGTTGATGAAGGGCTCCAATCCAAGCACACTCGGCTCTAAATAAACCATCCCACACCTGGATACTGTGGCTGGTGATGCAACAGCCAAATCTGCTACTTCGAACATCATCGTCATGGTGTCGCGCAGTTTGATAATTTCGCCACTGCTCAGGCAAAGCTTCTTGTTATCGTCCAGCACAGTATTCATGTTCTCGATCCAAACAGCGTCTACTGGTCCGTCGAATATGTACCATCTCTTGTCCTTATTATCGGCTATGATGCCTACTCTCACAAGAGAAGGAAGTATTCCGTCAGTCCTGTGAACAATGATAAGCTAAGATTTTTGTTGAAAGTAGGTGAGAAGGTAGATGTTTAAATTCATGAAAATGAACAGCAGAGGTACTCTCAGAAGTATATCAAATAAGTATTCTCACTTTCAGTGAGTTAGCCACTTCAACAAGATGCAGTGATGAAAAAGAATTTGAGGAAACCTCACCAGTACACTCTTGATAATTGCGATTGATTATACTCATTTGAAACCTAGATTTTTGTTTGTGATATACATATTGTGACCGTTATATAGTTATATATGGATTTTTATGTTCTGTTTGATTCAGATAAATTCTTATCTCTTTTTAATGTGATTTGTTAGCCAAACGATAAATAAAATAATAAAAAAATAAAACAACTGAGTTGGCATTCCACGATTTTGACGTTGACCTTCCGCTGGTTTTATATAAAAAAGACAGAAGGGGAACTGAAAAACAATTACATCCCTGTTATTTTGCCGGTTTACGAGTCGGTTTCCAGAAAGGGCTCATTCTAGAATGGAAGGTTTTTCCATCCGGAAATTTGGACATATTTCTCTTTACACGGTATTTTTGAATGGATGCGTAAGTTTCCAATGCATGGTTCTTTAGCAAAAATTAGGGGGATCTTCCATATAACTTTTTGTTCATCACACTTTTCCCTGCAAGTTACAGCCCTTCAAAATTAAGTGAAAAAATTGTTTTTATTTAATTTATCCACTTGAAGAAAATCGATAAGAATCCAATTTAGGGAATAACTGAGGCTAATAAAATGAATGACTTCATTTCACACCACCTTACTTGATTTTTTTTTCAGACTAAAACTTCTCTGTGAATTTATGCGAAAAGAGTTTAAGCATTCTTTCATTTTTTTGTGATCAAATCAACAGATTGATGATGAAAAGTCAGGACATGAAAAAGTTGCAGATTAAATCTGTCTTTCTAGAAAAATTTTTCAAATAGGAAAATATAAGCGCATTAAAAAGTTCTAATGCAAAATATTATAGAGGTTGTTTTTCTCATCAACCTCAAAAACTGTCATTTTATTAGCATCCGTTTTCTGCCAAATTTTATCCTTCTAAACATTTCCAAAGTGGATATATCAAATAAAAAATTGTTTTCATCTGATTTCAGAGATCTGTAACTTGGGGGGTAAAAGTTGCTGAACAAGAAGTTATATGAAAGATTCCCCCCAATTTCTGTTAAGATAAGGTACTAGGAAATTAGTTCAGGAGGCAAGTTTCCTGACCAGCTCCGGACTATTTCATTTATTTCTTTGAACTTAAGGGCAAAAGATCCTTGCGGTCGAAGTTCCCGGAAGGCTGAACGTAGCCACAACAACTTTCGATAACTTTATGTACTGTATAGAAAAACCATCGTAGCAACTCTCGAATCTCGTTATAATCTCTGAAGAAAATATTAAATCTTCGTTTTCCATTTTGATTTATAATTTTTTTATTGAAATAATTCTCCCAGATCCCCGTCAATATTCAGTGAAATAACATCAACAGTTAAGTTAGCAAACCGGAAACAACTCATAGTTTTCAGTAGCACCAGCTTCATCAACAAGCTTTTCCTATAAGGAGACATTAATGAAATGAAATTCATTTCATCAAATTGAGATTTCATTATGAATTGTTCCTCTCAGAGAGATCTCAATTCTAATATCGATCGGGATAAACGTTTCGTCCATACTGAGCAAGTTGAGAAAGTTAAGGATTTCTCTTAATCAATTCCTAGTATACTTTATAAGTTCCATACTTTGAGGTGATAATTTAATTTTAGTTTTTGTAATACAAAATCGGTTCACTCAAAAATTCGAAAAATAAAGTTGGTAGCAGGGCATCCTTGAGTGAACCACAGCCTGACAATGCCTTTGTATATAATTTCGGGAGTTGGGGTAAAAAATCTGTGAAGTGTAATTGGAGGTAGTAGATCAGAATCTAAAGCTCTTTGTTGCTGATTCCAGGAGTGTTTAATGTGTTCAAATGAGGAATGACAGTAGAGTTTAAGGAAATGACAACTATCATTTGTTGCCGGCCAGACAATAAAATGGCTTTATTGCACTAGGGTGAAGTCCACAACATGAAAAATTGAAATATCACTTAACCTTTCCAACTTGAAATTGGGACTAATCTCAATCGAATGGGATTGTACAAACACAAAATGAGAATGGGCCACTTCAGAATAGTAAGAACTATCGAATTGGTAATACATTCAAAATGGGACTAAAGAATCCCATATTGGTAAATGACATTTCCTTTCTGATAATTCACGAATCTGAAGATTTTCTTGAATTTAAGAATTCGTCTGATGAATGAGTCTCCTATGATGTTTGAAATTTCTCAGAAGTATTTCTTCTATTCACAATTTTTTATGATTTATTTTTCGTTCCAGAGACTGGGAGAGAAAAACCCCAAAAAAGTTCCAGAAAAATGCAGAGACTTCACATAATATAATTCAATTAAAAATTCACATTTCCACCTGAATTTTATAGTTAATGGTTGTGTGATTTTCATTATGAAAGAGATATTTATTATTTTGATTCTCACATTTTTTCAACGAAATTTTTCATGAAATTTCTGTTAGTATAAGTTTATGTGCACCTCTGTATTGTTAAATAAATATTTTTCTCTATTTCAGTATCATAATGAGTTCATTTACAGTTCTGAATGTGTTGCTGCAATAAAACTCATAACAGCATTGTTTTCAGTTACATTTTTCATTTTATGGTTGGCAGAACTGACCTCAGATCCTCTCAAATTTCAAATCGAATCAATTCGAATTCCGTAATTTGTCAATTTCGTGAGTCACACCAACTGCCAAGATACAATACAAAAGTTACTAATCTGAATTTTTATTTGAATTTCGAGAGTATTTCACAAAACTTGACTGAAGTAGAGAAAAGATCGTCTGATACTCGTTGCAGAAGGCAATTCCAACACTCATTTCGGATTCGTGTTCGAATAGGGGCTCATTCTGTAACTTGTTTTAGAATACACTATTCTCATTCAAATTTTTTTTACTTCAGAACAATTCACTTGAAATATGACATGAAACTTAAAATAACTTTTCTCAATATAAAATTGTTAAGTGTCAATATTAATGTGTTTATTCCCAATTTGATTGCGATAACCATTTCGAAATTGTTTTGTACCATTTTGAATTCTTGATTTGATAGTTTGAAGGTTTATTTTTGGTTCAATGTTCGGAAACAATTTCTTCCAACTGACTTTCTCTTGACAGATTAGTGCAAGAATTTACTTAAAATCATTTCCTTCATTTGAAGATTTTTCAATTGATTGTGGTCTAGAGAATAGATTGGATTTAAATAATAGGTACATCAATAAATGAAAAATTTTATCATAAGTCACAGCGTTATGGGGCAAGTTTGTCCTATTTCGAAAACGACTTTTTGGGAAAGTGGTAAAAGTAAAAAAAAAAGAATCTTTCATCATATAAACATTCAAAAATCAAGTTGAAACTCTGAAAACTGATAAATTGTTGTTAACGAACCAAACTGAAATTGCATCGCCACAATATTTCTATCTAATTGGCTTTGCACCCCAACACGAAGGTTGCATCAGTCAAGTACCCACGAAAAAAAATAACAAAACCCTTTGAAGAAAAATCCTTTCATCGAGAGTAATCAGAAAAAAAAATGATTCGTATAATATCGTATAATATCGTGAATTTTTGTCCTGAAGTTTTCAAAACATCTCTGTTATCCTATTCGCTGATTGTGACTTTCCTGAAAAAATGCAATTTAATTTTCTCACCATTCATGAGTCTGCAAGTCAAATTCGCCATACAGTTGTCCCATCGTAATCGACTTCGGGTTCATGACGTATGTTTTCACCGCTTCAAAGGGATAACCACTAGGTTGCGGTTGGCCCTTCAGGGCAGTCATGGCTTTCTTCAGGATCTGATAGCACTGGAATCAAAAGAAACCGTCAATAAGTCGAAGTAGTAACTGGGGATTGCAGAATTGAAAAGCTCCGACCATTTATTTGCTCGGTAGACTGAAATCAATGAATGTGCAGTTTTTCAAGAGAGGAGTAAATTCCTAATCCATTTCCAATCAACGGGTGTTGTAACAGAACTTCGTCTGTCATTTTCCCTTGCTGTGTACGATGTGATGGTTAAACGATAAGTAGAGAAAGATGGTTTGATTGATAAACTTATATAAAATGTGGAAAAATAATAATAATAATATACTTTATTTATTCACAATATTAAATCTGTGAGGAAAAGGCGCAGTACAGCAAAGCTGATTTTAAACTTAACCTTAATGAAAAATGCTATCCCACAGAAGTTTCTGTGTACATATAATAATGGTAGTAATTTTGAAACGTCCAAAAATGGTCTTCTCTAAGGTTCAGTTTAAGCACCTTTTCTATTCAATTTATATTTCTGTGATATTTCAAATACTTCTTCTGGAAAATTCATTTATGCCGATGATATTGCCCCGGCTTTCCATCATTTTTCTCCTCAGAGCAAATAAAGTACCGTTCCAGCACATTAAATAAAAAAAATTTCGTAGTGACGTTTGTGACCTAATGACAATAAAACTGAGGTTTCGTGTTTTCTTCGAACAGTCATGAAAAACATAGAAAAGTGGGTGTCACTTTTGGTTATTCTCCTTCAAAAGATACTTTCAATTCAAGATATCTCTGAAATTCAAGGCTCATCTAAATGATCTGCGTTCGAAGCTTAAAGCTTGAAATAACTTTCTTCGGAAACTAGCTGATAATTCATGGGGCTCTGATGCAACAACGCTCCGAACGACAGCGCTAGCTATGGTTTTTTCGACTGCTGATTATTGTTGCCCTGTTCTATTGAACAGTGTTCATGTGAAAAAGATTGATGCCTAACTAAATTTTACAATAAGGACTATCACCTGTACACCTGTACTGTCAGATCTTCAATTACTTTCAATACTCTCGTATTTGCAAATAGGCAACAATTTTGAATTTCTAAAACAAATTTAATATCGAAATTCATTCTCCATACTTTCCTATATAACAGATAATAAGGTCCCTATATTGAATTCCCTCAAAACATTTTTGTCAACTTTTTCAATCAATACAAATAATAGCGACATGGAAGTTCGACAATCTGAATGGAATGACTGCAATTTTTTCAAAAAGATATCATTACTGATCCTTCTATTAGATTTCCTAGATTTGACGTTCCCAGAAGAATATGGGCTGTTCTGAAGCGTATCAGAATAGATCATGGACGTTGTGTAACATGTTCTTCGAATGGAATTCGGTTGAGGGCCCCATAATAATATTTTTACGTAGAAATCAGTGACGTAGCTTGAAATTTTTTCGGATGAATGTTTTTGAGGTAGAGCACAAACTTGAAATGTTTCAAATGAACACCTCGTATGTTTTAACGACAAATTTTCGCATTTTTTCCTGAATACATCGATGTATCACTACCTAACCTAGGGGTTAATTTATTAAAATAAATTCATATTTCTGAAATATTTTTAGTAAGACATTAATTCTTCCACATATGCAACAAAAAAATTACAATATTTTTACTGAAATTTTTTTTCGTTTTCGAATTTTTTCATTTAATGTTAATGTTCAAAATAGGATGAAATAAATGAGTTTAGCTCACGTGACTTTTCGAAAAAGTAATGATTAAATGTGTGTGAATATTTATTATATGCGTGCGATATTTCTTTCAACTGAAATTGATTGAAGGTTTGTTTGTAATACATCAATGTATTGAGAAAAAAAAATGCAACAATTTGACGTAAAAATTAATAAACAGGGTGTTTCATATGAAAAAATCGATTCCGTTCCAATTCAAACTCAAAAACAATGCTTTGAACAAAATTTCGTGCTACGCCACTGAGTTCTACAAAAAAATATCATTATAAGCAGTTTTAATTTTTTTCTTTCTTATACAGGGCCTGAGAAATAATAACATTTTCAAAAAGTAGTGCACATTTTCGTATTCGCCCTGTATTCCAGAAACAAAAGAAGTTGGAATATTTCTGTTTGTGGACTAAAAAGTTTCCAAAAAGGTGACACAGGGTCGCGAAAACCACATGTCTCTTTTTTCAATAAAAGCTGAGATATAGTGACAGAGATTTAGGACAGAGTGTACTACGCTTGAAACGACTGTACTATATGATGAAGAAATTAATGATAACACATCAAATAGATGACGATGAAGATTAATGATAAAACTTATTTTTTTCATTCTCTCAGACGGAAACATATAAATTTCAGCCTTACAGAAAAAAAGGGCATTTTTGTTCATATTTTACATCCTTTCAGAGTCGCCTGGCAGGTACTTGTGCTCTTCGAAATCGCCTGTCAATTTCAACATGAATGAACAAAATCGTATGAAAGTTTCAAGCTTACAGTAACAAGTTTATTTTTTTATTTTTTTTTTTAACTTTCAGATAATAATAATAATAATAATAATAATAATAATAATTTATTCACCAAAAGAACATCCTAGAATATAAATAGAAAAAACAGAGTAATATAAATATAATGTGAACAAATATATTGAATCACAGAAGCTCCAGCTCAAGAAAGCTTTCGCTTGTACGTGATTTCACATCTAAAATATTCCCTTTTTTAATCTGAAAATTCAAAGTCTCCCAATTTAACATATTCTTATTCCTTTTCATCGATTCATTCATTTTTTTTTCTTTTTCATTCATCTATATTAAAACTTCTGATTAATGAAGTCGTGTAGTCTTCTTCGTCCGTAGCAGAGAATCCATTTCTTGCACACATTTCTGAACAAATTGACATTGTTTACCCTCAAGATGTTAGTAGGAAGCTGATTATAGAGTTTCGCGGCGAGATAGCTACAATGTCGCTGTCCTATAGTTTTTTCACGTCTAGGTACCGTCAAGGAGCCCAGCCTCGTTCTGGTGTTGTGAAAGTTTACAATAGGCGCAAAAATAATTCTACATTTCTTTATATTGCATATTCAAACAGAATAGTTGCCTCACATCAAGTATCCCGGATTCTTCATGCAGCACATCGTTAGAGCAGGTAAGTGATTTATTATAGATAACCCGTAAAATCCATCTTTGAATAATGTTCAATTCCTCCAGGTGACAATCATTGACACCCCCCCAACTGACAATTCCATACGTCAGCTGGGACTGGACTAACGCAAAGTACAGCAGATTGAGGTGTTTCAAATCAAGGTATTCTTTCAAATATTTCATCTTATATAGAACGCCTCTTAATTTATTAACTAAATTTTTTATTTGTAGGTCCCACTTCATATGTCGGTCAATGATCACACCTAAATACTTGACTGATTCCGCCTCCAGGATATAAGAATCAGTTCCGGTTGTTAAAGGCCCCATGGACGGCAATCTATTGGAGTATGAGCAAAAGGGTAAATATCTCGTCTTTTCTAGGTTTAGGGTGAGCATGTTATAACTAAACTTCAGAATCCTTATGTCGGCCTCAGTTTCTGATTTTAAACTTTCCACGAGCCAGACCTACAAAGCAGAGCAATATCGTCCGCAAAAGCAACAATCTTGCCACCGATTTTGAGACTGAACAAGCTGTTGATATATAGCGTGAACAAGAGTGGTCCAAGCACAGTATAGGGGTTGATGACGTGCAGGGGTGAGGGGTGCCAGACGATGATTTCTGTCGTCAGCGTTCAATATATACTGTACCAGTTCTTTTTTTACCTCAGCTTAGGTACTTTTTGTTTCAAAATTTATTGTATTATTTTAGCTCTCTTTTTCATAAGAATATATATATATACCAGTATTATTTGAGCTCTCTCAATCAGAAGAATATATATAATATGTATGTATAAATGGTTACTTTGGCCGAGTTTCGGGTGTTTTTTGTCTGACACAAATTTAAATCATGATTGAACAAAGAAATATATTTCTCTATTTCAGTATCGTAATGAGTTCATCAGTACTAAAATAATTGCACATATAGGGGTTGATGACGTGCAGGGGTGAGGGGTTCCAGACGATGATTTCTGTCGTCAGCGTTCAATATATACAGGGTGAGTCGGGAGGAACGGACCAAACTTCAGGTGTGTATTCTGCAGGTCGAAATAATTCCAAAAAACTCATATGTTGTTATCCGATTCTCATTTGTTTTCAAACTATAGGGTAATTAGAATATTTAAATAAGGTGAACCAATATTCAGTTCAAGAGTTTCTCGGACTATGGATTGGTCGCTGTGGTCGTATTAGTTGGCCTCCAAGATCTTCAAACCTCACAACCATTGAATTATTATTTGTGGGGCTGGTTCAAGAACGAGGTATACAAAGTTAAAGTTGACACTCGGGATGCTCTAAGTCGACGCATTAGAAATACGGCATTGCTTATTAAAGAAAAGCACCAATCAATCAGAAAAGTATCGAGAGCCATTCGCAGACGAATGTGTTTCGAGGTTAATGGCGGGATTTTCGTGCATTTATTAAAATAATGCTATAAATGAAACCATTTTAATATAGAAAATGTTGTTTTTTATAATGACGCTATAGTTTAAGAACAAATGAAAATCGGATAACAACATATGAGTTTTTTTATATTATTTCGGGCTATAGAATACACACCTGAAGTTTGGTCCGTTCCTCCCGACTCACCCTGTACTGTACCAGTTCTTTTTTTACCTCAGCTTAGGTACTTTTTGTTTCAACATTTATTGTATTATTTTAGCTCTCTTTTTCATAAGAATATATATATACCAGTATTATTTGAGCTCTCTCAATCAGAAGAATATATATAATATGTATGTATAAATGGTTACTTTGGCCGAGTTTCGGGTGTTTTTTGTCGGACACAAATTTAAATCATGATTGAAGAAAGAAATATATTTCTCTATTTCAGTATCGTAATGAGTTCATCAGTACTAAAATAATTGCTTCTATGCATTATTTTCAGTTATATTTTTCGTTTTGTTGTTGTCAGTACTGACCTCTGATCTTATAATCAAATCAATTCAAATTCCGTAATCTGTAAAATTTCTCAAGTAACCCCACTGCCAAGATACAATTCAAAAGTCACTAGGACGCATAATCTGAATTATTATTTGAATTTCGAGAGTATTTCACAAAATTTGACTGAAATAGAGAAAATTTAGTCTAATACACGTGGCAGAAGGCAATTCCAACGCTCATGCTTTCGAAAAGTCGCTCCTTCGTCGCTCGTTTGCGAATTTCGCATTCGTATTGGAGTAGGAGCCCATTCTGCAACTTGTTTCAAAATGAACTATTTCAAAATTTTATGACGTTAATGATCGAATATGATTTCGGCCATGTGGAAGCGACTGATGGCGCGTAGAAGGCGCAATTTGGAACACCAATTATAACAAAGTCTTCGCAGCATTTTCGGTCTTATTTCGATACTAATAACTCTTTGAATGTTAATTACCAGATATTCTATTGTCTCTAGTTTATCAAGCGACTTCACATTACCCAAAAGAAAATGATTCAAAGGGGTTATATCACAACATCTTGGTGACCAATGAATTTGAGGATTACGTGAAATTATTTTTCATCAAAACTTTCAATGAGTGAATCCTGTACAGCGGCTACAATTTTTTCAGTTCGCACAGTTTGTCATCTCACAGAGTGCACATTATCAGTGAGACTGAAGTTGTTCCAAAACCGATCCATTGGGCGATTATGCACGCCATGAAATGTACGAAATGCACGATAAGTTTGACGAACACAACCATCATTTTCAACAATTCGCAGGCGTTGTTCTGGTGTAAGTCCATTCATAATGAAATGTCAATCCCAATCAAACAAAAAGCAACAATCAAATGTTGAAAAGGTTGTAAAAAGAAGTAGTCTTCCCAACTCAAAGTTGTGAACATCTAAAAAAAACACGATATGACAGAAATATTTGAGCGCGGAGTATTGCGTTGCCACATGACATAACTAAGATTGTATCCTGAGCTTCTAGCATTGGTTTCAGCTATCTGCATGATTGGGAAATTGAAAACCCAACACTTGTTCACGTAAGAATTTCAATTACCCTCAGGGTGCGAATTAGCCTGTTGCTCCTTCTCACGCACGCATGCGCGAGGAACGCACGGTGGCGAAATCAGTTCCCAGTATCAGAAAACCCTCGCAGTATCCTGAAAAATGCGAAGGTCCTGTCAAGTAGTCGGCATTTCCGAAATTCCGCTTTTCGCATCGCGCCAAAGGGAACCGGCGTCGAAACTTCCGTGCCGAATCTAGCTTTCTGTTGCCGTGCAAGACTAAACGGTGTTATCTTATCGGGGAGACCCTCTGAAAATGAATTTCAGTGACAATTTCAGCGCTCTAACCGACGAGGATTATTTGGATGGTGCCGATGCTTGTAATCCTTACGGATATTACATCCATTTGCTACACACTTATTATCTGCCGACGATTTCCATCGTGGGTATTGTTGGGAATTGCTTATCGTTCACCGTATTTATGTCATCGCATCTGAAAATGAGAAGTTCGAGCTATTATTTGGCTGTTTTGGCCATCGCGGATCTCGGTTTTCTCATAGTGGTGACTGTTGTTCAGTGTAGTTTCAACGGAATTTTGGAAATATACAACACTGAAGGATGGTGCCAGTTTTTTGTTTATATGAGCTCGGTAGGTAGAGTTGTAGTTATGACCACACAAATACAAGAAAGACATTTACAAAGCATGAAAAATTTAAATTTCCTCACAAACATTAAAAACCAAGGAAATTAGACTTTTGCCTGGAAATAATTGGTGGAGTTCTGGACACTGTTTTAATCATTTACAGTAGAATGCGTTTATTATGACGCGGGTTATACTGACCAATCCTCGGACCAATCGCTTATAATGACGCAAATGTCGAGTTAAGTTTGGTTTCATTCAAAACTCCTTACTATAGGGTCCGGATTTAATGACTTCGCTTATAATGACATGTCGGTTACAATGACATGATTTCAGATACAACAACATTATTTATCGATAATTTTTCCGGTTATAGTGACCGCTCGATCGTTTTCTCAAGCCACCCTACTTTTTTTAATGCGATGAGATCTGATACGATACGAGACATACGCGTGTCGAGTGCTTTTTAGTAAAATCCAGTTCCTTGAAGAGATTATTGGTATTTTGTAGACAAAATGACATCCATTGAAGCCATTTCTAAGTTGTACAATGGTGTAGGAAGCTATAATTTCAAGTCGAAAAAAAAACAAACGCAAACTAAAATTTCAGATTATTTTTCTAAAAAATGAAAAACTTCTTCATATTTATTTTTTTTGTAAGAGAAGCTATTTTTTATTTTTTCAATAAAGCAAAATCTTAATTTGTCGTTCTTCTCTTAGACTGAATCCAAGAAAAATACCATCAATTTTGACGAAATTCTGCTTTATGTGACTTCCGGTTATTATGACGTATTTTTCATTTTCCCTCGATGTCATTGTAAGCGGATTCTACTGTATATAGGCCTCTAATAAGAGTAGATTGAGTTTTGCCCCAATTTTCCAGTGGAGCGTATGTCATGACGTTCGAAAAACCTCGAAATTTTCGGACTATTTCAGGAGGACACTGACGTTCTTGTAATATTGACTGCTCCAGCCTGGCATAGTCAAGCAAGACGATAAATTGTCTATTCTCCCTTGCACTAAAAGTACTTCTCTGTGTCAAAAAACAACTTATTTTTCCTTCATGTTTCTAGGGGCTTGGTAAAGGACAACTGAAATTTCTGAAGACGTTGAAAATCAGCTAAATTAATTAGAATAACAAACGTGGGAATCATAAACTAATAACTAACAATACAACTCATTACTAAGAACAACATATTACATATTTTTTTATCTGTAAATATGTCCTGAGCGAGTGTTGTCAAGGTGCTGCTTCAGTTGGAGGCACAGAGGCAAGATTGAATGAGGTTTTGGTTAAACATTTTTCAAACATCTCGTAACACAATACATTCAATTGCTTGAAATAATTTTCATAAAAGGCTGCCATGCATTTCTTCCCTGCCTCGTCGACCTTATGGGCAGAAGCATCAAATTTGCTAAACAATGATGCTGCTTTCAGCAGGTTTGTTTTGATTACAAACGTCTTAAGGTCTTTTATTTTTCCTTTACCGAAATAGATGACGTGGTGTCACAGTCATCAAAGCACCAAGGAATAATATGTTTTTTTGAAACAGATGAAAACTTGTAGTGCAAGGGATAAAAGACAACATCGTCCTACTTGCCAGGCCTATTGAAAAAAATGTTGGTATACATAGACGCTGGAACAATCAAAATTGTAAGCAGCTCAGTGTTCGCCTCAACATATCCACAAACTCATGAGATTGCTGAGCAAATTCAACAGCACTAGCTACGATGAAATGAGCAGCATCCTCAACAGTATTTATCATCGTAGTTTGGGATGGTAGGGTTACGTTTTTATCACAATGAGATGGTCTACAATTCTTATTCTATGACAATTCGTTGTGAAGTTCGTAGTTTCATAGGTATTTTACGTTTTATAGTAGAAAAATATGTTTTTCCGAAAAGTGTAAAAATTTGACATAGTTCGACGTATGATTTCTATAACACTACTAGTTCAAAATATGAAGTCGTAATACTTTTTAGAAGCAGAATTTAATGCTCAACATTTTTGAATATCATAGGTTTTTCATAAATTGCTGAGTTTAGGAGCTATTCGAGGAAAACCTATAATAGTCTGAAAATTTCGAGATTTTTCGGACATCACGGCATACGCTCCACTGGGAAATTGGGGAAAAGTCAAACTTCTCTCATTAGAGGCCTAAAAGAATTATTAAGACAGTTTTCCAAACTCCGCCAATTATTTCCAGGCACACCATTTTTTTGAAGCTAATTTGCTTGGCCTATTATAAATCTAAAAGTCCGTGCATTTGTGAGTTTGTCTTTACAGAACTACAGAATCAGATTTCCGACTTCGTTAGGACTTTCACTATAGAGAGTTATAGTGACTAGAATTTATTGGGGTAGGTTCTCCTGTGAAATTCATTACTATTTGACGGTTTGAACCAGCGGCTCTGCTCGCGTAATATTTCAATGTGAGACGCTTCTGTAAACTATATTATGCGGTTTTCCATTGAGTGCTAACGATGAAGAAAACTAAAAACAAACTCAAATTATCGAAAGATTCAAGCGACCTTTCTGGAAGCAAAGCCTTCTCGTGTACGTGTAGATTTATGAATACTTGTAGACCAAGAGCCAGTAACCAATTTTCAGTTGTAATCTCAAAAGTCTTGAAAATCTACCTACTTAGTAGGTTAGTGTTTAATATCTGCTCAACAATAAAAACTAGTTCTGACAGCCCGCAATGGTCGGGTTTAATTACCCTTACATTTTAAAGAGGTTATAAAATAATTTCTCTATTTCAGTATCGTAATGAGTTCATTACAGTACTAAAAGTAGTGCTGTAATGAAACTCATTACAGCATTGTTTTCAGTTATATTTTTCGTTTGATGGTTGTCAGTACTGACCTCAGATTCTCTCTATTTTCAAATCAAAACAATTCAAATTTCCTAATCTGTCAAATTTCCGTGAGTCACAACAACTGCCAAGATACAATACAAAAGTCACTTATCTGAATTTATATTTGAATTTCGAGAGTATTCCTCAAAACTTGACTGAAATAGAGAAAATACCGTCTAATACTCGTTGCATGCAGAAGGCAATTCCAACACTCCAACTTCGCATTCGTGTTCGAATAGGAGCACATTCTACAACTTGTTTCAAAATATACTATTGTCAAAGTGACAAAACAGAAATCAGACAGCAAAATGTCTATGGGTCGGTTTCACAAAACTTTGTTTGTACCGTTAAATTAATTGTAACCACCGCGATTCGTTGAAATTTCAAAACGAGTGGTTGTTGGGCCTGCAACCTAACACCAATGACTTTAACAATCTTGGTACTTTCGCATTCAATAAGCTTCGGACATTGAATAGTAATGAATATATACGACGACAACTAGCGAGTAAACGGACTCTGTGAATGATTACTTGGAAGGTATAAGAAATAGGTATCAGCAAATGTGAGACTGGCACAGGAACGAGAGGCTTGGAGAAACTAACTGGGTAGACCGCATCAGGCTGTATTTAATTAATAAGTAGATTGAATATCTTTTAGCCCATTATATCTAATAGAATATAGAAAATAAAAATTATTTCAGTTGAAGTATCAGTCATGAAATGTATGCAGATTACTTTTGAAAGTATGCTGAATGTATGAAAAAACTCGCCAGAAAATTGTTGACAGAACGCTATGAATATTTATAGCAAATAGATTGGCTTTTGTTTCATCACTCTTCAAATTTCAACACAATGCAGAAACTACGTACATAATATATATTTGGACCAAGCAAATTAGACTTTTGCCTGGAAATAATTGATGGAGTTCTGAAAACTGTTTTACTCATTCATTTCGGCCTCTAATGAGAGTAGATTGAGTTTTGCCCCAATTTTACAGTGGAGCGTACGTCATGACCTTCGAAAAATCTCGAAATTTTCGGACTATTTCATGTTTTTCTCGAATGGCCCTAAACTAAGCACTTAATCGAAAACATTGTGGTGTACAAAAGTGTTCCGCATTAAATTCTGCTTCTAAAAAGTATCAAGATATTCTATTTTGAGGAAGTAGTTTTATAGAATTCATACGTCGAAATATGACAAATTTTATACTTTTCGAAAAAAGACATTTTTTCATTATGAAACGTATATCCTTGGAACTACGAGCTTTAGAACAAACTGTTATTGAATGAGAATTGTATACCATCAAATTGTGATAGAAACGTAACCTCCCCTCCCCCCTCCCATCCACAATGTAAAATCCAACAGTAGATCATCCTACTGAGGATGCTGATCCTTCAATCGTAGCTAGTGCTGTTTAAGTTGCTCAGCAATCCCATAAGTGTTATTGTTGAGGAGGCCACTGACCTTCTTGTAATTTTGACTGCCCCAGCCCCTATGTGCACCAAATTTTTTTTTACTAAAGCAAAGGCAAGCAAGACTATAAATTGTCTATTCTAGCTTGCACTACAAGTTCTTCTCTGTTTCGAAAAAGAGAATGTTTTTTCCTTCATGTTTTTAGTGGCTTGGTAGAGGACAACTGAAATTCCTGAAGACGTTGAAAATCAACTGAATCAACTATGATAACAAACGTGGAACTCATAAACTAATAACTAATTCATCAAACTCATTACTAAAAATAAAGTATTACATATTTTCATTAACTGTAAATACGTCCTTATCGAGTGTTGTAGAAGTGCTGCTTCAGTTGGAGGCAGATAGGCAAGATTGAATGAGGTTTTGGTTGAACATTTTTCAAACATCTCGTAACAAAATACATTTAATTGCTTGGAATAAATTTTATAAAAGGCTGCCTTGCATTTCTTCCCTGCATCGTCGATCTTATCGGCAGAAGCATTAGATTGGCTAAACAATTCTGCTGCTTTCAGCAGGTTTTTGTTTATTTCAAACGTCTTTAGAAATTTGATTTTTACTTTACCGAATAAAATGACGTAGTGCCTCAGCCAACAATGCATGAAGGAATGCTATGTTTATTTCTTAGCAAATGAAAATTTGTAGTGCAAGGGAGAAACGACAACATGGTCCTATTTGCCAGACCTATTAAAAAAAAGTTGGTACTCATAAAGGCTGGAACAATGATAATTATAAGAAGAAGAAGCTCAGTATCCTCGCCAACATTATCCAAAAAGTCATGAGACTGATGAGCCTGAGCAAATTCAACAGCACTAGCTACGATGAAATGATCTGCATCCTCAGCAGAATGAGGTACTGCGCGATTTATCATTGTGGGTTGGAGGGATGGGGTTACGTTTTTATCACAATATGATGGTCTACAACTCTTATTTCATGACATTTCGTTCTAAAGTTCGTAGTTCATGGGTAATTTACGTTTTATAGTGAAAAAGTATGTTTTTTCGAAAAGTGTAAAAGTTTGCCATATTTCGACATATAATTTCTATAAAACTACTTCTTGAAAATATAGGGTGGTAGTAGTTTTTAGAAGCAGAATTCAATGCTTAACACTTTTGAATATTACAAAGTTTTCGATAAAGTGCTTAGTTTAGGAGATATTCGAGAAAACCCTGAAATAGTCCAAAATTTTCGAGGTTTTTTGAACGTCACGACATACGCTCCACTGGGAAATTGGGGCAAAGCTCAAACTTCTCTTATAACAGGCCTAAAAGAATGATTAAAACAGTTTCCCGAAATCCACCAATTATTTCCAGGCACACCATTTTTTGAAGCTAATTTGCTTGGCCTAAATATTGCATGCTAGAAATAAATTTTCTCTATTTCAGTGTCGTAATGTGTTCAATACAGTACTAAAAGTCGTGCTGTTATTCATTACAATGAGTTTAAACTCATTACAGCATTGTTTTCAGTTATATTTTTCGTTTTGTGGTTGTCAATACTGACCTCCAAGCCTCTCAATTGTCAAATCAAATCAATTCAGATTCCGTAATTTGTCAAATTTCGTAAGTCACACCAACTGCCGAGATACAATAAAAAAGCCACTAATCTGAATTTTTATTTGAATTTCGAGAGTATTTACCGAAACTTGACTGAAATAGAGAAAATATCGTCTAATACTCGTTGCAGAAGACAATTCCAACACTCATGCTTTCAAAAGCTCGCTCCTTCGTCGCTCGTTTCCGTATTTCGCATTCGTGTAGGAATAGGAGCTCATTCTGCAACTTGTTTTAGATTATACTATTATCACTTACCATCTGCCAGAGGGACAGAGATGTATACAAGTATAAATATTAAAAATTCGGTGGATAATTCATTTTTTACGTCAGACAAAGGCATATACCTATGTATTATATGAATATGTAATTATCACTTTTCATTCATCTTTGTCGTTGTATTCTTCTTCATCATAAAATCCAGCCAGATGCCGCCTACCCAGTTAGCTTCTCCAAGTTTCACGTTCCCGTGTCAGTTTCACATTTATTCATACCTACTCCTTGTTCACTCCAAGCAATCATTCGCTCAGTCCGTTTACCCGCTAGTTGTCGTATATTTTCATTCCTATTCCATGTCCGAAGCTTGTTGAATGCGAAAGTAGCAATATTGTCAAAGTCATTGGAGTTAGGTTGCAGGCCCAACACCCAAACCTCCATCCTTGGAGGACATAGAAATTCTGCTGTCTGATTTCTGTCTTGTCACTTTGACAAATTATTTTTACCCTCTTTAAATTGTTGAGGTAATTGGACTCGGCCATTTCGGACTGCCAGAGCTAGTTTCCATTGTCGAGCAGATATTAAACATTGGGTAAGTAAATTTTCAAGACTTTTGAAACGACTACTGAAAATTCCAATATTGCTCAAATTCGTTTTTGTTCACTTATCAAATCTCTTGAAATTGATAATTACCTATTTTCATTGAATTGAAAATGTTAAAAGTGGTTATCGTGAGTTATCCTCGGTAGTTAGACATATGACGTCGATGACACTCTGAACCCAGTGAAAAAATTATGGTGTAGTCTATTTCAAATATCTTTCTATTTAATTTTCTTTTTTTACATAATATTGGCGGCTAAAGCTGATGTTTCCTTTGCATTGCTATCGCAATGACACATGTGTCATCGCGATGGTCTTTTTTCGTGGATCTAATGTTTTCATAACTTTGAACATATTCATCGCACTGCTTTTATGAAAATTAAATATAATCCGCTATGACGATTCACTAAGAGCTTGGCATCATCAAAATTTTAAGGTTATGAATATTAGAGGGCCCGGCAGGAAGCGGTAACTACCGTTACTCTTATTCCACCTTGTTATTCCACAAATCAGTAAACAGAAATTTGTTCAGGGGTATATAATCACCTTAAGTAATCTTTGATGCCTTTATAAAACCATTGGTGTGTAGTAGGTAATAGTTTCTTCTTTTATATGCCTTTAAAGCCCATAGGATTTGCTACCTTCATTGGAACATCCTAGATGGTCTATAAGAGCAGGCCCGACAGAACCATCTAAAGATACTGATAAGAGTTTCTTGAAGGGAATAAAGTGCTATTAATAATTCCGCCATTTTAGTTGGACCTAACCTCGAATTTAATTTCGGAACAAATTATGAAATCGTTGTTTTTTTTTAAGTATCTTATGTGAGAGCCACTGCAGCATAAATTCGAATTCATAACACCATAATCTATTTTCTAATAATCATATATTCAGAGCTGATGTAGAGGTGTCAACCATTGGAGGAAACAACGATAAAGCACAAAAATGCGTATGAAAGAGAAAGTTATATCACAGAGGCTTGAGGTGAAACAAAATGAAGAGGAAAGGTTATATTAGTGGTCTGTAAACGTTTCCGGTTCTTTTATTAGATATAATAATAATAATAATAATAATAAACTAGTTTATTTCGATGAATAAACAAATTATATCACTGAGGTACAATTAGAAAGATGGTCCTATAAAAGTGATTAAAGGGTTTCTTAAACACCTGTCGATTGTCCCATAGTTCTATAGGAAGGGTCCGTCCGCAATACTGAATTGCGAGTTGTATAACGGGTGTATAGTGTCTTACACCAACACCGTAATAGGACCTTGGGTTGTAAAACGTTACCAGAATCAAGGTGTTAGTAACTCTTATAGTACTCTCCATTTAAGTTCTTTAAGGGTTATATAATTGGTTTATTAGGGTTGCCAGCACCATATGATGAAGCTTTGAGTGTTATTATTTCGTTCTCTCAACGATTATGCAACTTCAATGAAACAAAAATTGTTCATTGTGGGAGGACTTTCTTTTAGAACTTTTCGACCACTACAAAATTTTTCATCATATTCCTTTATCACTCAAGGTTCACCGAGCGTGGGCCAAAAAAGCCTGAAACTGGTTTATTAACGACTCATTCATGAAAAATCGATATACATATTTCTTCATTTCTTCGTTATACAGGAATGAATTCATGACAACTTACTCAAAGAAAATCTCTACACTATAGTGAAGGTCCCATCAAAATCGGGTATCTGGTTCCTAAGTTCTGTGAAGACAAACACACGGACTTTCACATTTATAATATCAGTATGGATAAATGACAGAAGACATTGATTTTTGTATAAACAAGTAGTGAATAAACCAGTTGATTTCAGGCTTTTACTGCCGACGCGGAGTAAACTTTACGAGATGAAGGAACATAATTACACGTTGTAGGGCTTGAAAAATTCCGTAGAAAATCTCGCATATATCCAAATTCCGAGGATAACCTACGGTAACCAATTTCAGCATTTTCAATTCAATAAAAATAAGGGTCCATTTGACGAGAGTTTTTGGCTGGCATGGAATGAATGAATATGGAAATACTTATGATCCTTACCGGCATGATTGCTGATAAAAATGCCTTTCACAGCATAGTTTTCTAACAGATATTTTGCAAGATAGGACACACGTTGAAGAAACATGAATTCAGCCCAAAATTAACATCTACCGGAGTCGCATTTCACGTGCCATTCATCGAGTATGTTGAGACTTTGCCGACGTTTCGGCCGAATACTCAGAATTCAAAAAGGCTACAAAACATAAGCATAAATACATAAGTATATAAATAAATAAATTGAAAAAGTGAGTGTACGCTTTTTATGAGTTGGGGAAATTTCTGCCCATGAGTGGTTTAAATATAGTGTATGGATCTCTGGTCGAGTTCATTCCCTCTTATGGGAATATTATATGGGGAGGTATCTACGAAAGCAAAATAAAAGCTTTAATTTTGACCCAGAAGTGGAACTGAAAGGGATTATCTCAAAATACAGGATATCTATTGAAAAATTTTCTGGAAAGTTTCTGCATTTACCTAAAAACTTAATATGGGTTTTCTCTCCCAGTCTCTGAAACAACAAACAATTAGAAAAAAAAAATTCAATAATATAAGAAAGGCCCCTGCGTAAAAATTTGAGCACTAATTTGTCAGGGGCCAAAACTTTACGAGAAGAAATTGTTGCCTAACAATGAACAGAAAGAAAATGAAAACACTGTGAAATCTTAATCGTTTCAATATGGTCTTCTATTCACAATATTCCCTGTACTTGTGGAAAATCTTCTCCAGGAGAAACATCAAGACCATTAGAAATCAGAAAACGTGAACATGAGAATAACATAAAAAATAGAGATATTGGTAGATCACAGATAGCAGATCAGGTGTGTTCCAATACCGACAATCACATGATGGATTGGAATGGAACAAAAATTCTAATGACGGAACCTGATGGTTATAAAAGAAAAATCAAGGAGTCAGCTTGTATTTTGTTGGATGAGGCTAATAATATCGCCAAGTGTTCAGTAGAAAAAAAACGAATTTGGATGGATTTATTGAAAAAAGAACTGGTTTCAGGGAATTTCGAAATAAAATAACGATATCAACATCAATGGAGGATAACGGTCAAAAGGAACATATATGCATTTATTATTCTTACAACAACGTTTCGGCTAATATGTAGCCTTTATCAAGCTAAAATGGAAAATAAAATGTAAGAATAATAAATGCATATATGTTCCTTTTGACCGTTATCCTCCATTGATATTGAAACTGCGGAACGAAATATTGGAGTATAACGATATCAACATCTAGTAATCAATTTTGACATATGTTCATCATATATTGACAAATGTCAATCCAAAAATTAAAAAAAATGTCACGATTCTGCAAGGTTCAATGAAGATCAGTTATTGTCTGACGAAGGAGTCTGATTTAGACTTCGAAACGTAACGCTTAAGATTTCAAAGTGTTTCCATTTTCTTTCTGTTAATTGTTAGGCAACAAATTTTGGCCCCTGACAAATTAGTGCTCGAATTTTTACGCAGCGGCCTTTCTTATATCATCAAAAAGGTTTTTCCAATTGTTTCTTGTTTCAGAGACTAGGAGAGAACACCCATATTAAGTTTTCAGAAAAAAAACACAGGATGTTTCCAACAAGTGAACTTTTTGATAATGATTGGATAATGGTTTTACAGAAACTGTATATATTTAATGTTTCTTAGTTGAGATATCGAAACAAGATGACAAATAACACAAGTTGTAGTATAAAAGTAGAAAAAAGCAATACTTGAGGGTACCCCAAACAAAGACCACAATGTCCCAAAGATTTATCTACACCCAGTGGTGGAAATATTTAATTGTATTTCACAAGATTTTAAACCATCAAAAACTACTAATTATTTCAAGCTGAAGCAGTTCATTAAAATAAAAACAATTTCCACTATATCGAGTGAGATGGTGACCCAGTGTTGTAATCGAAAGAATTTTTTGTTGAGAATATGTGAATTATATAAACCATGAACACACTGCAGGTATATAGTTATATGGAGTATTTTTTAATTCATCCAAGTGATGCATAACACAACTCCTCAAGTACTTAGAGCAAATTATTTTAATATTACGTAATCAAATGTAATGTAAACAATTGTAGAAGCCAGTAATCCCTATTCTATTCTATTGATGTGAATGTTCGAACTACATGAAAAATTAAAATGCTCACCTCATCTCAGAGTTGATTTTTCATGTGAAACAAAAGCTCATCACAATACTGCTTCACGTGAACAAACGAATATGAAATTAGGTGAACTTTTTATTTTAGCCCTGATAAAGTCTGAATAAGCAGACAAAATGCGGCAAACCCTCAATTGTTGTTTTAACTTATATCCTCTGTCTCGTGAAAACATTTGTATTATCTGATTAGTGGGATGTGAAGAATTCCATCAAATCCTACTAATATCATAAAGTCCGTGTGGTTTGTTAGTTAGTTAGTTTGTTTTTTTGTTTGTTCACATGAATTCGGAACCAGATGACTGATTTTGATGGTATTTTCATCATAGTGTAGAGAATTTATTTGAGTAGGCATAGGGACGGTTTCAGAAAACTTTGTTTGTACCGTTAAATTAATTGGAACCACCGCGATTCGTTGAAATTTCAAAACGAGTGATTCGGTAGGTTCGAATTTACGTAAGGTTTTTTAATCGAACAGTTAAAGTTTTGTGAATCCGACCCTTAGTGTGGAAAGACATAATCTAGTTTAGAAGGTGATCAGATTTCGATGATTCATTACTGAATTAAAAAAAAAAAGAAAAAAATTAATATACATGTCATCTCAGACAATTTCAAAAATATAGAAGAGAATGTGTAGGACTGTTGATTATTTTGGAAATCAAAAGCCAGAATTTGAAAAATGGTCATTGTTGTGTCTAATTTCTATGAAACTCTCGTAGACCAAAACTAGCAGTTATGCATCGAAATATGTAGTACTTATGAACTGGTAGAGGCTTTCGCGGCAATCGTTCAATGTCACTTGTTTTTTCAAGAATTTCGGCCGTCGTCGGGAATTAATTCTAGACGTTTCGCCAGTACGAGTGTCTGGCTGAAATGAGCTCCTCATTTCAGTGAGAACATCTCCTAAAGTATAACTCCTAAAGATGCCAGACTCTCCAACTGGCGAGACGTCGAGAATGAATCCACGGCGACGGCCGAAATGCCCCGAAAAACAAGTGACATGTAGTATTTATATCCCTTAATTCGACAGGATAATTCTGGTTTTCTGAAAATAATTAATTTCCTCGACCTCTAGGTCTAATGGAAGAATTTCAGAAAGGTGAATATTCATCTCAATTTTGAATTAATCGGATTTAATCAGAATTGACACGTTCATAAAAAGTTCCTAATTGAGTTAAATCAGAGTCAACATCAGAATAATAATTATAATCCTCTGCAACTTGGACCTTTAGAATTGATAGGGACCCTCCTCGGCATTTCTCCATTACCGCTTTTATTGTTTTTTCTCCCAAGAGGTCTCACTCATTCATAAAAGTTATCGTCGAAAGAATTAAGGCCGTTTCTGCTAGGGAAGTTTGGAATACCCCAGAAAGCGACTGCAATAGAACCCAAATTAGCTGAATATTATTATTTTACAGGGTGTCCCAAAACCGAAGATTAGGTAGTACAATGTATACAATGGTTTATACAATGTGTACTATTGGCACTACCTAAAAACATTTCATATGAAAAATTGTCTTTCAGAAAAACTTTGTGCACTAGTTTTTGCAAGAGAAAATTTTTTCCTTGAAAACATCTCAGATAATATAATAATGATTGTTTTTCATTTCTCCTCTTCTTTTTGCCTTGAGGTTATAGGAAGATTGCAGATAGTTACTTTTTAATACTGTGCGTCTTTGACTTGTACATATATTTCAACAATAGGTACATTCTTGAGGTCAAATGAAATTTTTTTTTGTATACCAATTTTCCCCATTCAGCCTAGAGAAAAAGACATATCCATTTCAAACTTTCTTATTGAGCTATGCCACCTATCGAAACATGCGACTACAGTTCTTCCGAGTATTAGATCTACCGCCTAAACCTGTCGAAAAATGCAGCAGAAATTTATTTCTGCGAATATTTTCAACAGAGTTGCATTCATCAAAAGCTCGGACCAAAGTAACCAATTTCTTCAATTTTGTTAATATACATTTTTTCAAATAATTAATTTCTCAAAACAATGCGCATTTCACAGGTTCCACAAAGAATACTCATGGAAATGGTCTTAGCCTATTAAAAATTTCAAATTAGCTTCAAACCTCAATAACTTTTATAAAAATGATTCGATCTGTACGAGCCATCAAAGGTTCTTTCATTGTCTTTCAGAAACGGGCGTTCAAATTAATTGAATTTCATTTGTTATAAGGGGTCTTCTA
The DNA here is from genome assembly GCA_038502775.1 of Hippodamia convergens. Classification (NCBI taxonomy): domain Eukaryota; kingdom Metazoa; phylum Arthropoda; class Insecta; order Coleoptera; family Coccinellidae; genus Hippodamia; species Hippodamia convergens. The sequence continues at coordinate 42,647 of JAVSIQ010000707.1, forward strand.
AAAAAAAATCGATTTTTTCTGTAAGTATATCGAGCACGTTTTGCTAAAAATTATCAAACTCAATTTTGAATTACACTTTTCGATTAAGTAAGTCTTCAGCTCCAGAATGCTATCAATAAGAGAAAAAGAATTGTGATGATTGTGTCAGGCAAAGCCTTCAAGGATAGAAAATAAAATAATTTAAAGAAAATGAACATAGTAACAAGTTCATCTTTTTATTGCAACAAATATCACAATTTTTTTGTTTGTACAATTTTCTGATCGTTTTTCTGAGCATCTATCTGCTTACTTTGTATACAAGTAAACTGTAACCCTGTATGTTTTCTTTGGTTCATCTTATTTTCCACCCTGATATGCTTTACCTGACTAGATCACGATAATTTCCTAATACTGATGTGTTATGTATACCGTGAAAGCTTCATAAAATAGTGTTTCTCTCTTTAATTATAAGAGATTTGTTACCATTTGACATTTTAGATGTGAAGACATGCTCTATAGAAAAATTGAATTCACAATCGAGTATAGTAATTTTTCGCAAAACGAGCTCAATTTACTTTCTGGAAAAAATCCACATTTTATGACCCCGTACAACGTCACAGATAAAGTTGAATTCATTTTAACTCCTGTTTTCACAGCACAACAACCTCTCGAATGCTTCATGGCTCATGATGGTCATTTTCATGAAAGTTATTGATGTTTGAAACTAGTAAGTCTGATAAAAACGGATAGATAGAAAGTTTAAATGATATATAGCGAGAATATATCTTTTTGATTTAAGAGTATATCTATTTTTCTTCTTAAGGTGCCATCTCTCTACGGAGGGCTATCATCATGGCAATTCTTATATTGGACACACGCCCTTAAAAGCTGTGAAGAAGAGCAGTTGAATCATTATCGTATATATCTCCATTCTATTATTATATTTTATTACCAGAAATGAATTAATATTTTTTATCAATAATTGTTCCTCTTTTTTTTTGAGAATTCAGAATAGTTATTCATAATACAAAGGCATTATATTCTTCCACGAGTGAATTTATATTGAAATTAATGGAATTTTTCTTTAAATATCATTCAGTGATTTTTGCATTGAAGAATATTGATTGGCAGAAATATTTTTCTCTCATTAATCCGACAGATATTAAATAAATACAAGACAAGCGGCAAACATATAATGAAATGTGTGAAACTGTGGTATTCTAGCACGATTTTGTTCTACAAATGTGGCAGAATAAAAATATTTGACACAGAATTAGAGAAAATACAGGTACCGATTTCACAAAGTTGTAATTGCTATTGGAATTATCATCATCAGAGGAATATCAATGACCACCTATATACAATAATGAAATATGAGAAAATTGACAGCGTTATTTTTGGGTTAAGAAAAAGGAATTAATTGTCAAGTTGTTAATAGTAAAATCATGATACTTGCAATGATTGCAGTTATAATCGAATCATTTGAATGTTCGAGGATACGAAAATAAAACATACTATTATTATATAGCAAATGAAGTTGAATTAATTTATATTCGTGTTTTTGAAAGACAATAAAAATACCTTTCGAATGCTTCATGAAAGTTTTTTAGGTTTGAAATTATCACTATCCACAGAAAATTTCTATGTTCGCATCTTTTAAAAAGGCCATATATTCTTCAAATAGCATTCAACTTGCTTTCAATAGTTGGGTCCCTTGAATTTCTGGTATAATTATCGAATGTAATGGACGTAATGAAAAATTTTGAGACAATAGAGGAGAATTTTGAAACAAACTTATAATAATATTCAGGGACCAACAATAAACTGCTAAGAACAACAATATTAGTAATGAAAATAAGAAAAATATGATCCTAATTCAACATAAGAACCATTTTCAGAACACGAAAAGATTCAATATCTATACACACCTTTGAATGAAAAACAAAGGTCAAAATAGTTATTTCTCTATTTCAGTATTGTAATGAGTTCATTACACTACTGAAAGTAGTGCTGTAATGAATTCATTACAGCATAGTTTTCAGTTATATTTTTCGTTTTTTGGTTGTCAGTACTGACCTCCGATCCTATCAATTCTCAAATCAAACCAATTCAAATTCCGTAATCTGTCAAATTTCGTAGGTCACACCAACTGCCGAGATACAACACAAAAGTCACTAATTTGAATTTTTATTTGAAAATTGAGAGTATTTTACAAAACTTGACTGAAATAGAGAAAATATCGTCTTAAACTCGTGTCATAAAGCAATTCAAACACTCATGCATTCGTGTTGGAATAGGAGCCCATTCTGCAACTTGTTTTGAAATATACTATTATAATACAAGTGCTGAAGGTACTGATATTCTCACACTTGATTGGCAGAACTGTTTTCTCTCACAAAAATTAGATAATAAATAAATCCGTGGCAGGAGCCAACATTTTGTCAATAAAAATTACCATCAAAACTGTGCTAGAATGAAATATTCTTACATGATTTTGTTCTACGAGATGTGACAGAATGAACGGATTTGAAAAAGAATTAGAGAAAATCGTGCTTACAATATTCCCTGTAATTGTCGAAAAACTTATAGATGAGAAACCTCAAGATGCTTAGAAATAAGAAAGCGTGAACATGAACATCAGATAAAAAATGAAGATAAGGATAGTTTGCAGCTCATGTGTATTCCAATACCTGAGATCACATGATGGATTCGAATAACACGAAAGTTCTAATGAAGGAACCTGATAGTTATAAAAGAAGCATTAAGGAGTCGTCTTATATATTGTTGGATGAAACTAATAATCTGGAAAATTGTTCGGTGGGAAAGGATCCTATTTGGAATGATTTATTTAGGAAAGAGCTAATGTCTGGAAATTTTGAGATAAAGTATATCAATGTCACCATCAAAGTAATTAATATTCATCTATGGTCACCACGTATTGAAAAATGTCAATCAATCAAAAATTTTTATATAGACTCCGGAAAGTTACGAAGTTTTAAAGTTCGAAGTTTTATTTATTTTTTCATTGAAAACAATTGTCCCCATTCTGCTAGTATTCAAAAATAATTCGAATTTATTTTCGTCTCAAGAACGGGTGAGAAAATCCTTAATGAAATTTCAGAAAAATCTCCCGTTGAAATATATTTAGAAGTCAAAGACTCGCCCTGTATTATTCGTTAAAACGCCTACCAAAATATGAGACTGATAAATTCAATTTTCGGGCATATTCGAATACAAAAAATCCTCTTTCAAATCCTTCGTCGTCCCTTATGAAATTTGATAGGGTTGGAGGAGCAGTCAAACATCATGAATATCATTCATCACCAGTATGAACACTGTGGAAAAGAAATTAATATGCATATATTCAATATTCAATGACGTTGGTAGGAATGACATTTTTTGTATCTATTATTTGGCTTCAATAGTGCAAGGAAGAATATAGCGTTATACACTGCGCAAAAAACTTAACGCACATCCTGAAAATATGAGATTAAAATATGAGATTGATTTATTACTTTATTTAATATTTCGAAAGATACAAAGTTTCCTTTTACACACCATCTACAAGCTACGCTGTTAACTTAGGTTTTTTCTAGTCGTCGATCATGAACATAGAGACCGACCGACTGACGTTCAACTGTCATAGAATATAGCAGGTTTGAAAGGTTTTCTTCCTTATTTAATTCGCTAACACTCTCCCTCAAACCTGCGAACATACTTTAAGATAAAAGATTCAATTTATTAACAAAACAATTAAATTTTGTGGATCCCAATGACTTTGTGAATATATCACCTAATTGTTCACTTGTACATATATATTCTAGAATGAAGAGTCCTTCATTTAACAAATCTAAGACATAATGCAACTTAACATCTATATGTTTGCACCTTTTGTTATTCTCAAAGTTATTTAATAGTTTTATTGTACTTTGGTTGTCTTCGAATATAACAAACGGCAAGAGGTACTTAATTCCTAAATCATGTAACAAATTTCTGATATGCATTAATTCACAAGATGCATCACAGATGGCAACAAACTCAGACTCTGTACTCGATAATGTAACCATCGATTGTTTTTTGGAACTCCATGATATCAAATTACCAAACAAATTAAAACCAAATCCTGTGATTGACTTTCGACTATCCTTATCATTTGCCCAATCGGCATCAACATATCCTGTTAGTGTTTCATTAGACTTTAAAAAAGATAATTTGAGATTTTTAGTATATTTTAAGTATTTTAAGACTCTCAATAAATGTTTGAAGTGTTCATCTGTAGCACATTCTTGGTATCTACCAAAGAAACCAATGCTAAAGCATATGTCTGGTCTAGATCCTATCATTATGTAAGTTAAACTACCTAGAAGCTCTTTATATGGTAATTTTGTTATAAATTTTACATCTTCATTTCTTTTTAAATCCAAATTAACTTCCATAGGTGTTTTAACCTTTTTACAATCTTGTACATTATATTTATCAATCAAATATTCTATAGCAGATTTTTGATCAATAGTTATTTTGTTTTCCTCATTGTTGATACAAATATTTATTCCTAAGAAATTTTTTACCTCTGTGATTTGTTTCATTTTAAAAGTATCATTTAGTTTTAACTGTAAATTATTCAAAAACTCAAGATCATTACAAGCGATCAATATGTCATCAACATATAATAATAGGTAACAACACAACTGATGTTCCAGGTAAGTATATAGGCAATAATCCGATTTTGAACGTTTAAAATCTAGAGTAGTCATGAGTTCGTTAAATTGTTGATTTCAAATCCTTGGAGCCTGTTTTAAACCATATAATGATTTGTTGAGTAAACAAACTTTATTTTTATTTTCTTCTGAGACATGTAACCCTTCAGGTATAGACATGTACACTTTCTCATCCATAAAACCATTTAAGAAAGCATTCTTTACATCTAACTGTATCAACTTCAAATCATAATTTACTGCTATCGACAAGAACATTCTGAAAGATGAAAGCTTAGCTACTGGCGCATGTATTTGACTTAATTCTGAAAAATTTTGTTCAAACCCTCTCACAACTAGCCTTGCTTTATATGTCAAATGACCACCATTTTCTTTTGTTCTAAATACCCATCTGTTGCTCAAAATTTTTTCTTTAGTTGGCCTATCTACAAATTCCCAGGTATTATTTTCAATTAATGCATCTAATTCTTCCCTTACAGCCTTTTTCCAGTGACACCAGTCTGAGCTACTCTTTGCCTCTTTATAAGATTTTGGTGCTCCTGAAAATTCACTCAACAATGCCAAACAACTAACATCTACTTCGTAATCATTTAATTTAGAAGGAAGTTTTCTATTTCTTTTCGGTCTATCTTCAATCAATATTTCATTTCTATCTGTTTCATCATTCACTTCATTATCACTACATTCGCTTTCATTCTCACTCATGTTATTTTGTGTATTAAATTTAATTTGCTGTTCATTTTCATTCATTTGCTCTGTACTTTTAATTTCTGAATTATCAAAGTTGAATTCATCAAACACTACATTCCTAGAGTGAAGCATTTCCCCTTTATTTACATCCCACAATCGAAAACCATTTTCAGTATAACCTACAAAACGACATTTCCTGCCTTTATCATCTAGTTTAGTTCATAAGGAGTCTGGAATTCTAGCATAGCAAATGCATCCAAAAACACGCATATTTGAAACATTGGGTTTTTTACCTAGCCATAACTCATAAGGAGTTTTATTCTCAACTATACATGACTGTGATCTATTCATTATGTAAGCAGCTGTTAAGACTGCTTCTTCCCAAAATTTCTTACTTAATTTTGATTGTGTTATCATCGACCTTGCTTTATTTAGAACCGTCTGATTAAACCTTTCAGCCACTCCATTCACCTGCGGAGAATATGGAGGAGTATATTGTAGCTGAATTCCCTTTTCTTAACAAAAATTCATAAGATCTCTAGAGCGATATTCTCCTCCATTGTCACACCTACGTTTAGACAACCGTTTATTTACAAAAATTGTGGATACTCTCTCATAGTACTCCTTAAAACATTCAAACACCTCAGACTTATTTTTGATAATAAAAATCATTGCAAATCTTGAGAAATCATCAATAAAAGATACAAAATATTTGTTCTCATTATTTGATTCTGGGGTGAGTGGGCCACAAACGTCTGTGTGCACCAACTCAAGCACCCTTGTTGATCTATTTGTTCTTGACTTGTACGGTAAACATTTTTGTTTTGATAATATACAGATTTCACACAGTTCCTTCTTGAATTTCAAATTGTCACTTATTCCTTTCACTAACTTAAGTTGACTCAACTTTGATAACGACAAATAATTCAAATGCCCATAGCGTCTATGCCATAAATCAGTATCATCTACACAAGATAAATTAGCTTTCTTATTATCTTCATAAAATTGAATTTTATATAAATTGCCTACACGCTCACCTACAACATAAGTTATGCCATTCTTTTTGATATGAATTTTACCACTAGAACATATAATATCAAAACCTGCTTTTTCTATGGATGGAATTGACAACAAATTTACTCTAAGCTTAGGAACACACATTACATCTCTAATAATAATATTATGAATATTTTCTCCCACCTTACTTAGAACTTCAACATCACCAATGCTTACAGCTTCCATCGACTTCCCTGCTTCTGCCAATTGTATGTGTTTTGGGACATCATATTTGGTTTCTCGTTGCAGCATACTCCTATCATTTATGTAGTGGTGAGTAGCACCAGAATCTGCATACCAATAATTTGCCATGCCATCACCAACTGTTGCACTGAATGCAACTTCGTCGAGATTTCTGTTTTCTTTCTCAGCATAGTTTGCTTTGACTTCCTTTTTACATTCAGCAGCTTTGTGACCAAATCTCTTGCATTTGAAGCATTTTATACCACATAAACTTTTAGTATGGCCCATTTTTCCACATTTAAAACATTTTACTTCTTTTCTTGATACGAAACTCGACATTTTGTTTCCATCATTACTCTTGCTGGTTTTGAATTCCAACAGCCTGCTTTTCACAAAATCCATCTTCAGCTGGTCTTCAGAAATCGTTCTAATAGCTGTTACTACATTCTCGTATTCCAATGGCATCGATAGTAGTACAAAACATGCCATATCTGACTCTTCGAAAGCACTTCCTAAACTTCTTAATTCTCTGAATATTTTGTCACATTTAGCAAAGTGACTCTGCAAATCAGAAGATGTGTCATACTTCAAATTCATCAATTCCTGAAGCAAGTGAAATTTTGAGTATGTTCCCCTTTTTTCGAAAATACTTTCCAACTTTTGAAGCATTTTATAGGCACTATCTATGTCTTTCACATACTCTAAATGAGAGTCGGCAATATTCTGAATAATAAGCATCATTGCTTTATTGTTGGCTGTGTGCCAGGCATCGGTTTTTTCACTATCTGTTACGGTCTTCATTACCTTTTTCACATCCATCGAACATAGCAATGTGTTCAAACGAAACTTCCAGTTATCAAAATTTTCCCCAGCAAATGGCACAATGCCATCTTTGTTTTCAGCTTGCATTTCTTCTTGAATATTCTGACCTGAACCTCGGCGTGCTCAACCTAACCTCAATACTTGAAAAAACTTTGTCTTTTTAATACTTTCTTCGAAACTATCCAAATCAACCTCGTCTTCCTGGGCCCATAACCAATGTTAGATTAAAATATGAGATTGATTTATTACTTTATTTAATATTTCGAAAGATACAAAGTTTCCTTTTACACACCATCTACAAGCTACGCTGTTAACTTAGGTTTTTTCTAGTCGTCGATCATGAACATAGAGACCGACCGACTGACGTTCAACTGTCATAGAATATAGCAGGTTTGAAAGGTTTTCTTTCTTATTTAATTCGCTAACAAAATGGAAGAAGAATTCAGGATTCCACCGATTCCACCGATGTGAAAGAAGAGAAACGAACAATTTTCAAAATACTGAAATGCTGATAAGTGATTTAATGCTTGGTATTTCTACCCCTTGCGTTAATTACAGCTCGGCAACGACGGTTCATACTCAAAATGTTCTGATCTAATTCTTCCCAGATTTCTCCGAGATGGATTCCTAAGTCATTAAGAGTAGCTGGATGATTTTCTGAACTTCTCAGCCTTCTTTTGAGGTTGTCCCAAACCTGCTCAATCGGATTGAGATCTGGACCTCTTGCTGGCCATTCCATTCGAGAGACTTCAACATCTTCAAGGTACTCCTGAACGATGCGCGCACGATGGGGTCTGGCAGTATCGTCCAAAAAAATGAAGTTTTCACAATGTATGGGGCAAATGGCACTACATGCTTTTCAAAAATGTTCCTTATCAAAGACCACTAGGTCTGTGCGAGCAGTCAAAGATATTCCACCCCATACCATAACCGATCTTCCCCCGAAACCAGTAGTATTCAGGAAATTGCACTGAGCATATCTTTCAAGTGGACGTCTGTATACAAGGGAACATCGATCACAATGGTAGAGGCAGAATCTAGACTCATCTGTGAAGAGAACTCTTTCCCAATCAGCCTCTTCCTCAACGAAGAAACACTCAAGTAACGTTCTTGAATGGCAGTTGTTACCCGTGGTCTACCCTGTCCTGGTCTTCGGACATTCATACCTGTCTCCCTGAATCGCTGCAACATTCTGGACTCACTTGTATGGGAAACTCCAATCCTTTCTGCAATTCTTGTGTATGTCCACCCTTCTTCTCGCAAAACTACCGCTTGGGCACATTCCTCTTGGGTCAAATTGCGTGTTTCGCGTTGCATAGCGATCGAGTGTAGAAAATCAAACGAGAGAAAAACTATTGATCACTAGAATTGATCGAGAACAACTGATTTTAGAATGGGGCCAATACATTCAAAATCTGATTATATCATCTTTTTTTATTCCTACTGGGAAAAACATCTGTATTGAAGAAAAACGTTGAAAGTGGATAACATATGCATGCATAATTCTGATAAGAATAATTATCATTGAGAACACCTTCAGTTGTAGAATAAATTTGAGATTTCCATAACGTGAGTTAATTTTTTTGCGCAGTGTATTTTCGCTTCTTCGAGTTACATTCTTTATTTCAGCTGAAATAGATTTCGAAATAAGTAAGTACGTGGAATTCTCGATCTCTCAAACAAAATCAATACCTAAATTTTTGCATATTTTTTTGTAGGATTAAATCAGTCCGTAAAAATTGTTTCCCTCTTATATAGGAACAAGAATTCGAGCCATTAAAGCAGGAAACGTTTCAAATTCTTTAACAGAATTCACTGTTTCAATGAAGCACTAATACTTGACAGTTTATTGATAATAAAGAAGCAATCACCCTCTGACAAATGGAATGAATCAATTTCGCTGATATGCCAATTCTAAGAACGAGACTCATGTTCTAATAGATGGAATGATAAGGAAAAGACCCCAGCCTGTGGTACAAAACATGATTATCTTCGACTAAACCGTAGCGTGTATTGAAATAAACATACCTATATTCAATTAATGACCAATCAAAACTATTATTCATTAGAGCCAAGTGAACAAACTTTCCTGAGATAAAAACAACGATGAATGGGTGATAACTATTTCGTGCTGACGTCTACATAATACACCGTTAATGGTTAGAGTTTATCTTCCATCAACATCAAGCGCAATTCAACTTTCTTCGAACTGAAATTCGAATGATCCTACGCAGCATATTCTGACTTCATTATCTGCCATTTTTCTGGAGGGAAAATTAACCACCTCTGCATTAAGCGAAATTCACGTTCGGATCAACTAAAAACGTGAAAAGCGACGACGAAATGATAAGAACAGAATTACCGGATTCAAGTTTCAAGAGAACGGAGAAAAACCACTTCGCAGATTTCTCCTTCTTCCTCCGATTTTGTAATGTTTTCAAGCTTTTCCTGACAATGAGGTCGTGCATAATGAGATTATGAATTCTCACTGAGTTCGTCTCATTACATTTACATTTCCAAATTAATTAACTCGGCCACATACTCCAAATTCATTTTACCAGTTCAGATATCAGAATTGCATTCTAGTTTAACTCCTCTAATCAGCTTTTGGTAAGCATCAGTAATTCCTAGAGAGCCTTCAAAGAAGCGAAACAGGTATTTTAATAATCTTAACGAAATCCAAATCTTCCCTTTGTTACTAACATGAATGATATCTGCATAATGGAGTTCCTCGAACCTGAATCCTGAATGGAATTGTTGTATTTCTAGCTATCTTGACTGGAAGCTTTTGTGCGATTCATATTAAGTTATAAAATTTGTGAAAACAAAACCGTGATGAAAACAATATACTGCTGGTGTGTCAGTTTCACACCATCTTGATCTTACACTACAACTTATCTTGATCTTACACTACAACTTGATAAAATTATAAATAAATTATAAATGCGAACTGCAAACTTGGTCTCGACCAGTCCCCTACTTGAGAAAAAAAAATGAATAAACAAGAAATTCTTTGCCTATCCTATATTTGCCTGATTTTTATTGTGGTTTTCGACTGTTTGCTGTCGTTTTTTTGAATTTCTACATTCATATTTATACTTTCATTTCTCAAAACTCGAAACAAGTGTTGATATAATTATCGTCATCACCTATTGTTTATTTGTATTATGATCTTGTTTTTATTGTTATTATATGTTTGTGCAACAACACAACAAATTATTATTATTCTTATTACACGGCTATACCGAGAATATCTTCGAAACACAGATAAAATGAAAATAGTCATTATAGAAATCAATACCATTTTCAATTCATAGGCCTACAGTTCTTTTATCATGAAACTGGCGAAATGAAATCAGATTTTATCACTGAGAGAAGAGACATATCTGTTTCAGTCTTATTTGGCATCATCAGTCCCCCATATCTCTCTGGGACAAAACCTCCATGCTCTTCAAGTGTCACCAGATCGCCACCAGAATTAACGAGGAGCGTAGCAAAAGTTCTTCGAAAAAAATGGCCAGTGTAATATTAAGAATGTTGCGGCTGTTGTAAATTTTTATATTTATGATATAAAGCCACATCAAGTTTAATTTATGGCATCTGTTAGCTACACGAATGCCAAATTTTTCAATTGGCTCACATTTTACAATTGAATGGTTTCATGAAGAGTGCTCCCAGAGAAACCAAAAATATTAGAATAAAAAGTGCATACTTTCATATACAATTTTCTCCATCCGAAGTCTTTACTGAAAATCTTAAAATTTAACCCTTTTTCTGAAGTCAGATTCTTCTCTTTTGAGAAGACTTCGGAGACTCGAATGTCAATGTTAAGTATGGACCTCAACATGCTATATTTGCTCCATAATGTCGATGATTTCAATAAATCTAAATGCTACGAAAAATATACTAGGATTGAATTCTCGGAAACCTTCTTTTTTCCGCGCTGAGTCAACCATTATTTGAATAAACTGTATTTATTTTCATATCGCTCGCAGGCAGTAGATTTATGGATACTTTTTCTGCCTCTTTGGCGTGATATTTCATCTTCTCTTCATCCCCGCAAGAGAAATAACAAATATATTCGAAAAAGTCAGAACGTGACAGTAATGCCTGTTTCTATTGTCGGTATTGCCATAGCTACTAAGGGATATCAATACATATCTAAAAACGTTGTTAAACGCACCACGTACTTGATAATTAGATTAAATTGAGGATGTTCATGCATGTACTTGATATAGTACTATAGTAATAATTTTGGAAGGAGATTTAGTGAAAATGCAGTAAAAAGCTATATATACACACCTCTGGAGGAAAATGCTTTTCGTTCCTTGAAGATTGAATAATTCTACGAGAGAAAAAGCACTACTTTCATTCCTTGGTAGGTATAAAGATAGCTATTGAATCCTCGTAGAATTCTTCCCTCTTGGCCGGATATTTAAAGATCAAATTTTTTTGCCAATTTCAATGTTGAATAATCTAGGGTTTTCACACATTAAACATTCAGCAGATTTTTTGGGTTTGTAACCAATAGATATTCTTTTGAATAATGCTATAAGCGTTGCATACTTGGATATGTCAATACCCTCGTTCAAAAATATTGTGCTCTTCAGCATTGAATATTTCGCCCAAAGACTTCCAGGCGATCTCAGCTTTTCTATTCTTCGAACAAAATAGGCCAGTAACACTTTTGCACTGATTTGGTTGACTTTAGTCTGAATCCATTCCTTGAAAGTATTGTATGTACTCTCGTAGTGGATTTTAGATTTCTCAGGAATAACTGAAGAACAGTCGATTTCAGAGGCTGTTTTAATTTCATTATATTCTGAAGATTTTATATCGCTCATTTTTCAACGCTAGTAAATTCAATTGATTATTGTCACTTTGACAATCTACTAAGTTTTCATCACCAAGACAACGCCTTATATGATATTCCTACACAGCATTGATAAAGCCACGAATAAATGAATTTGTCAGATAATTATTCTGTACATTGAGTAAAAATTGTGTCTATCGTGCAAAAAATGCTATAAGTATCTGGAATGTTGAGGACTACCGATCTCAGACAATAATTGGAGTCGTCGCTGCGCTCCTCCTCCAAACTATTGTCTTCGATCGGTAAATATGCCCTTACCGTTCTCTTTACTTAATATACTATTATGGTACTTCGATGGAGGTCAAAAATCCGATCGGTAAAGAATACCAATCGTTGTTCCGACTAAAAGAGATCTCATCTATCAACAATTTTTTTTAATGAACTTTTTTTTCAGGTATGCGCCTCTCTGAGTGTTTGGCTGATCGTTGCATTCACTGTAGAGCGCTTCATTGCCGTGCAATATCCACTGCAGAGGCCGCAGATTTGCACTGTCCGACGAGCCAGAATAATTGTCAGCATCTTGATATTCATCGCCCTCACAAGTCAACTGTATACTTTCTGGATTGCGGGGATAATTGAGGTTTGTAAACTTACATACCAACATATATGCAGGGTGTTTCAGAAAAAGGTGATCCCGTCTTTAAGATAGATAGAAAACTGAAATATAATTAGGTTTCGTTCAGTAAAAAAATTTCGTAACGCCATTCATATTCAGGATTAAGGACGTTGAAGAAAAAAAAATATACACATGTTTTACGATTTTGCCAAAATTACTGGAAACATTGTAACAAAATTTTAGACAAATATCTTTTGGAGGCCGATACATCTAATGAATTTGTTTTCATTTCTGACTCTCATACAGGGCGCTAGTTACAGGGTTCGTACCAAGTAGTTTTGAATATAAATTTTCTCTATTTCAGTATCGTAATGAGTTCATTACAGTACTAAAAGTAGTGCTGTAATGAAACTCGTTACAGCATTGTTTTCAGTTATATTTTTCGTTTTATGGTTGTCAGTACTGACCTCCGATCGAATCAAGTTTCGAATCAAATCAATTCAAATTCCGTGATCTTTCAAATTTCGTATGTCACACCAACTGCCAAGACACAATACAAAAGTCACTAATCTGAATTTTCATTTGAATTTCGAGAGTATTTCACAAAAATTGACTGAAATAGAGAAAATACCGTCTAATACTCGTTGCAGAAGGCAATTCCAACACTCATGCTATCGAACTTCGCATTCGTGTTGGAATAGGAGCTCATTCTGCAACTTGTTTTAGAATATACTATTCTCTATTTCAGTATCGTAATGAGTTCATTACAGTTCTAAAAATAGTGCTGTGATGAAACTCATTACAGCATTGTTTTCAGTTATATTTTTCGTTTTGTGGTTGTCAGTACTGACCTCCGATCCACTCAATTTTCGAATCAAATCAATTCCAATTCCACAATCTGTCAAATTTCGTTAGTGACACCAACTGCCAAGATACAATACAAAAGTCACTAATCTGAATTTTTATTTGAATTTCGACAGTTTTTCACAAAACTTTACTGAAATAGAGAAAATATCGTCTAATACTCGTTGCAGAAGGCAATTCCAACACTCATGCTTTCGAAAACTCGCTCCTTCGTCGCTCGTTTTCGAATTTCGCATTCGTGTTGGAATAGCAGCTAATTCTGCAACTTGTTTTAGAATATACTATTTCAATATCAGATTCATTAAGCAATATTTCAAATGAACTCAAACATCATTGAATTTTAAACCAAAAAGGTACTCAGTTTACTCCTCCTCCCTGACTCCCAACCGTTTTGAAGATTAACGGATTAAAAAAAATCATAGACTTGTGTATTCGTGAAAACGGACGATATTTTGAACCCTCACTATAATTGAATCTTATTTTATATTATTAGCCTTTTTTCGAATTTTCATCTTGTGATTTTTTTAATTAATACATTTATCATTACTTCATACCAGCATTGGTTATTACTTCATAATTTTTAAATCGAATTATTCCGAAAACGGAACACAGTTTCGAGTTTTATCAAAAGTATCTTTTTGGTATAAAATTAAATGATTTTTGAGTTCATCTGAAATTTTGTTTAATAAATCTAAGTTATGTTCAATACGAACCGTGTAACTATCGCCCTCTATAGGAGTCAGGCATAAAAACAAATTCATTGCATGTATCAGCTTCCAAAACATATTCGTATAAAGTTTTATTACAATGTACAATGGTTTCGACAGAATCGTAAAAAGTATGTATACTGGTTTCAATAACGCCTCTCATCTTGAATACAGAAGGCGTTACGAAATTTTTCACTAAACAAACCAATTTTTTTTTTATTTTCTCTCTCAGTACAGCGACGGAATTTTTTTCTTCAATCACCCTGCATATTATTTCGAATTATGAAAGATCGTTTCTTTGCCTTCAACTATTTATATTTCGATTTACTGTGCTCGAATATTTGATATAGTCAGTAGTCAGCTTTCTTTCTTTATTTCAGTATCGTAATGAGTTTATTACAGTACTGAAACTTATTACAGCATTGTTTCCAGTTATATTTTTCGTTTTGTGGCTGTCAGTACTATCCTCCGATCCTCTGAATTTTCAAATCAAATCAATTGAAATTCCGTAATCTGTCAAATTTCGGGAGTCACACCAACTGCCAAGATACAATACATAAGTCATTTATGTGAATTCATATTTGAATTTTGAGAGTATTTTACAAAACTTGACTGAAATAGAGAAAATATCGTCTAATACTCGTTGCAGAAGGCAACTCCAACACGAGAACTCGCTCCTTCGGCTCTCGTTTTCGAATTTCGAATAAGTGTTGGAATAGGAGTTCATTCTGCAACTTGTTTTAGAATATACTATTCTTCAATGCATATAACACTAACAAAATTTTGTACTCAGAGATGTAAGTGATTACGAAATCATGATGCTAGTAAACCACCATTCCATTTATATGAGTCATTGTTTTCCAAAATGGTTATTGAATTAAGTGCGTAAAATGATGCCACATGAGGGTGCCAAAAATTTTCTCGAAAACACAAGGTAAAACTGTGAATGTAAATTTTTTAAATATTGAATTATCCATATTCTTTCGAACTGAAAATTCGGTAATTTCTAGCAGGAAATTTCAAAGATGTGCTCGGAATTTCAGAAATGTTTTCTCTCAATGCATCTAACAAAGAAAATAAAATTAGAGCATTCCATTTGAAGAACGAAAGTTTAAGTTTATCAACATTTCCCTTCATTTCGTTAATATGATATTATTTTTATAATACATGAGAAAATATATTATCAACGTTGACTTTTATTTTCATGTTCTCAGTGTGGTTGTAATTTCTTTTGAGTTAATAAATTTTACTCTGTTATTAAGGTTTTCAATATACTCTTTAAGAGAAAGAATAAATGGAAAAATAAAAAGATCTTTGCCTATACTGAGACCATACCGAAAATATTTTTGAAACACAGAAAAATTCTAAATAGTAACCATCGAAATGAATACCATTTTCAATTCATAGGCTCAGAGATCTTTTATCTTTAGGCCCGAGAAATTAAATGAGATTTTGTCCATGAAAGAAGAGGTATACAGGTCCAAGTCTTATTTGGCATCATCAGTATTCCATATCCCTCAGAGAAAAAATTAACCTTGAAGCTCTTGCATTTTCAATTCAGAAAAGTATTAGAAACTGAAAATATGAATTTATTCATTTATTTATTTCAAAATTGATTCGAGTTGAGGACGCACCCATAAACTCGAAGGTAGGTACCTTATAGATAATATGTATGCATACAATCAGATGTGAACAAATAAAGGGGAGAGCGAAATCAAATATAAAAATAAACATTTTATCATGAAAAAGTTCGAGTCTTGTATTGGAGGTGATTTTCCTATGTAGCTCAACCGTTCCGTCACTGTCCACATCAACTTTTCTCATCTTCTCGATAATACAATATCATCTCAAGTCAATTCCCATCAGGATTGAGAGGAACATGGAGTGTCTCTTAGGTGCACATGTTATGGATGAACTCATGGAAATTACGTCTATAGCTTTCAAGAATCCCCAAATCGCATTCTCAGTCAAACATCTGACAGCGAAAGTTATTACATTGAGGAAGTTTAGCATCTCGCATGGTTTATCCGGATGCTGAAAAATCTCATTTCTCCCATTCCTGTCCGCAGAAAATGCATAAAATGAATTGGATCTCATTCCAAACTGACACCTGACGATTCTTATCGAGTTTCGCTCCAGTGATATCAGATAACGGTCCAATGTTTTTCTGTTTGGAGGAAGAAACGAATACTTAAGTGTGGATTAATTCAATTGGACGAGGAGGATGAGATTATGCAATTTCTTTTTTTTTTGATCTTTTTTTTATTCGAAGATTGGAAGTTGATTTTGGAACTTGGGCTGATATTGCCACTCCACTGATTATTCTTCCATTTTCAATTTGGTTATCGTTTCATCTATTACCCGCTCTACGTATGATTTGGGATGACGCTCACCAAAGATATAATGGCAATAAGGGCGGATTTACGGGGGGTAATTACCCCCCCCCCCATGAGGATCGAAAACCTGAATGAAAATCACCTACTCCAGGTGATGCACAAATAAAATTTCATACAAAATTTTAAATTCGTAATTTCTCAAATATTGTCAATATATACTTCGAGCTATAATTAAAAGAACAGAAAAATATTCAACATTTTTTGGTGATTTTCAACAGGCTGTATCTCAGTGAAAAATGGTCTTATAGAAAATGAAAAAAACTAAATTTTGAAGCTTGAAAACTCTTGTTTCTGAATTTATTTGTTCACATTTTCCAGAGTACCGGTAGTCATGCAATCATCGGATGAAGCACGAAGAAAAAATTTTCAAAATTTTTCGAATTTTTTTTCCTCTACGCACATGGAAAAATTTCTCGAGCTCGACCGATGCAAATGTCACATAACCTATTATTTAGCTCTAATTTGCTTCTCATGACTTTCAGATATAACCATTTGTCTTCGAGATATCCTGTTTTGAATGCAAAATGATCCTTTTTCACTCACTTTTTTTACCTGTCACATAAACGTGGAAAAGGAACAAAAAATGCCATTTCACCATTTTTTGTTTAATGGACTGTATATTCGTCAATATTGGGGGAAAAGCTTAGAATGAAAAATTTCATAGCCTGATGTTCCCCGAAGTTCTCCCCAAATCGGAAGATCAATCAGTTCAGCAGTTTTCTTGAACCGATTGATTCAAATATTGAAAATATTAAGGGAACAAGGTTTTTGTTCCTTAAACTTTACCTAATTTTCTTAATCAATCAATAATTACATTATTTCTTCACTTTGCATTCATATTTTTTAAATAAATAATGAAAGAAAAATTGGTATGAAAAGAGTCTTCCGGGCTTATTGGCCGTGGTCTATTAGGAATAATTTCACCTAACGTTTCGCCTACAACTTCGGTAGGCATCTTCAGAGGATTCTCGGTCTAAGGTTGTACCTCGAACGCTGAATTTCTGACACTGGCGCGTTCGAACCGGAAACGTCATCTGCGCGCCAGTTTATGGCGGGAAAAAGTGGGCGCGTCTACGTGCGCGATGCTGATTGGCCCATCGCTCCCGCTTCGTGTCGGCTTGATCTTTTGTTTTTCTAAGGTCGGTAACCAGGCGCTATGCAAGAAAGGGGTCTCTCTTTTCTATTTATGTTATTTTTGTGTTTATAAATTTCAATTGCTTCCATGTTCAGCCTGGGATAGTAACTTCTAATATTGGAAATAATCTCCGCTTTTGAGAAATCTATGTTGTGTCCATCTATTAGCGCATGTTCTGCTAGTGCGGATTTTTCTGTCTGATTCAGTCGACAGCACCGTTCGTGTTCCTTAATTCTTGTGTTAATACTTCGCTTTGTTGTGCCAACATAGACTTTGCCGCAGTCACAAGGTATTCTGTAAATACCAGCTTGTGAAAGTGGGTCAACTTTGTCTTTGGTTGTTTTGATCATTTGCCCAAGTTTTTGTGTCGGCTTATAAATGGTCTCGATGTTGTGCCTTTTCAGTATTTTTCCAATTCTATCTGTGACCTTGGGGATGTATGGTAAGATGGCTCTCCCGTTAGGTGTGATTTGTGATGTGTTATCATCACGGGTGGAAGTTTTTGTTCTTATTGCCCTCTGAATTTCTTTGGTATTATAGCCATTGGCGATGAATGCATTCTGTAAATGTTCAAATTCATCCTCCAGAAATTCCGGCTCGCATAATCGTCGGGCTCTTTCTACGAGTGTTTTTGATAACTCCTCGTTTCTGTTTGGGGTGATGATTAGACTCCTTATGTAGATATCTGTCAGTGTGGGTTGGTTTTCTATAAACCCTGTGTCCTAGTTTCCCATTAGGCTTTCTAGTTACCAAGACGTCTAGAAATGGTAGTGCACCATCCTTTTCAACTTCCATTGTGAATTGAATATTTGGGTGCCTACTGTTGAGATGGGTTAAGAAAGCTTGCAATTCTTCATCTCCGTGACCCCAAATGACGAAAGTATCGTCTACATAACGTAGCCACGTAGATGGTTTCTTCGATGTCGATTCGATGGCACTTTGTTCGAATTTTTCCATGAAGAAATTTGCAATTGCAGGACTTAGAGGGTTTCCCATGGCGACACCGTCTATTTGTTCATAGAACTCGCCTTTCCACTGAAAATAGCTGGATGTTAGGCAAAGTTCAAAGAGCTTTGCTATGTCATTCGGGAATATCTCCGAAACGTAGTTTAGCGATTCTCTGATGGGAACTAATGTGTAAATTGTTTTTTATTTTCAGAAATTTCAGAAATTTAAAAAAAAAAATTAACATTCGAAGAAAATCGTTAAATTTTGTTCTGAAACTAGGAAAGGAACCATTTCTGACTCACATCCACTGGAGCTATGGACACTGGATATATTCAAACCTTCATTTCTTCAGAAAAAAAAACATGGAATGAATTTAAAGTTGATACCCCTAACTTGCCCACGGTACCCGTTATGTGAAATTCTGAGCGTTTTAAAAAACAGTTTTTTGAAAACCTTTCGACTCATTTGGTAAAAAAACTGATTTGAAAAGATTAGTTCAAGTTTGAAAAAAAAAAAACTTGTTCCCTCAATTTTTTCAAATGTTCAATCAATCGGACCAAGAAAACCGCTCAACCGATCGATCTACCAATTTAGGAGGGACTTTGGGGAACATCAGGCTGCCAAATTTTTTTATAACGTAAGGTTTCCCCCCAATATCGAAGATGATACAGTCCATTAACCAAAAACTGGCAAAATGACATTTTTGTGCTCGCTTTCCACGTTTATGTGACAGGTGAAAAAAATTTATTTTTAACTGAACAAAACAGATTTTTGTAGAAAATTTTCTCTAGAAAAAACATCGCCTATCGGCTCGCTAGGCGACCAGTATTTCCGGAGATATCGGCAGTTGAGTGAAATAAAGGATTCTTTTGCATTCAAAACTGAATACATATCTCGAAAGCCGTAAAAAGCAAATAAGAGCTGAATGAATAGGTTATGCGACATTTGCATCGGTCTAGCTAGAAATAATTTTGCGTGAGCGTAGAGCAAAAAAAATAAAAATTTCAAAATTTTCAAAATTTTTTCTTCGTGCTTCATCCGATGATTGCAGGGTCACCGGTTAACCAATAATTAAAGAAACTAGAGTCTACAAGCTTCAGAAGTTGGTTTTTAATTTTCTATACGATCATTTTTCACTGAGATACAGCCTGTTGAAAAAAAAAATTTGAAAATTTTTTCTGTTCCTTTAATTGTTTCGCAAAGTGAAAGCTATATCCCCCCTTGAATGGCAAATAAAAATTTCGACGAGAAAGATGGCAAAAATTGGTTGCATGTTTCAGATGTCCTAGTTATCAGAATGGGCAATGGAAAAATTATAAAATGGTATAAAAAGCCTTTAAATTCTGATAGTTGTCTAAAATTTTAACATTTCATGAGACGCAAGTTGATCATGCAGAATAATTAAGTTAGAAAAGCTGCATTGTAGAGTGACGATAAATTCAAATGTGAGAATGTGAACAGATAGGGACATTTATTAACCTTATACTAGACACACAGTTCGATCCCCTAGAAATACGAACGTGTTCGACAAACAATGTTAAAGCCGTCACTTGTTTTTTCGAGCCTTTCTGCCGTTGTTGTAGATTAATTCTCAAAGTTTCGCCAGTTCGAGTATTTGGCATATTCAGGAGTTATACTTTCAGGAGATGTTCTCGCTTAATTGAGCTGCACCCAAGTAAACAGTTCACAATGGAATTAGAAGACGAAAATAGATATCTGGCTTTCCTTCTGTACTTATCAAACAGTAGGCCACACTGTATACTGAAAGCTCACACACACAGGCAGATATCTACATAACACCTCAAATCATCATCCATGCTAACGTTAGGGAATAATTAAACGTCGACAGAGCGAGTAGAATATGAAACAGAATAAACTAGCAACTGAGTTAGAACACTTGAAGCGCGTCCTCATGGCTAACGGCTTCACTGAAAAGGACATCAATAGACACATCAAACATAGGCTTGACGAAACACTTTTGCAGTTGGTCCCACGGGTAACAGATAGAATCGGAGCAATTCTGGGGAAACACAACATCAAGACAATATTCAAACCGTCGAAAAAGATCAAAGACCATCTCAACTCCCCCAAGGACAGAAGAGGCCCACTCAGTATTCTGGGTGCATACCGAATTTCGTGCAGCTGTGGAAGTGTATACATCGGTACCACGAAGCGATCAATAATCACTAGGATCAAAGAACACCAGGCCAATTGCAGACTGGGTCAGAGCAATTAATGATTTTAATTATCCTATCTCTTTCTTTATTCATAAAAATATGTAAAAAATGTAGGGTTCTGTTCCATTTGAAAACTTACCCAGTTACAGAAATTAAGACGGTTTTCAAAATCGCTATCGGTAAGCGTCTAGTGCATCTGAATGTGGTAGGCATGATACTTATTCTTTTTGAGGATTCTTCGACCTAAACGCTAACTTATACTACAGGCTACACCAAGCTCCCTTTGGCTTGTGTGCGGATTTTTAGTTACATGCAGTAAAGCCTCGAGCTCCTTTTCTTCGTAAGTGGCCGATTTTATTCTCTCTTCTTTTTTATACTTAACATCTCCTGTCTCTAAAAATCTGTTTAAAAGTCTCCGAAAGCTCGTCTCATGTAGATGTCTTCTTTCGGGATATTCGACAGCATAGGATCTACTGGCTAATAAATAGTTGCTGTGGCACTGACCCAACATGAAAATCATATCAACATTCGAAAAAATTCATCTCAATTTATTGTATTTGAAAATAACTTTGAGCTCCTAATAACAATATTTTGATCAATAATAATAATCTATGTACTTGATAACAGTTATCTATTGAAATATTGTCTGGGAGATCTTTGCATATTCTTGAAAACTCCCAATCTCTGAAACAAGAAACAATTAGAAAATTTTTCAAATAATAGAAGAAAGGCACCTGCGCAAAAATTTGAGCACTAATTTGTCAGGGGCCAAAACTTCACAAGAAGAAATTGGTGCCTAACAATGAACAAAAAGAAAACACTTAGAACTCTCAAGCGTAACGTTTCGGAGTCTAAATCAGACTCCTTCGTCAGACAAATACTAGTTTTCATACAACTTCGTGACAATATTTATTTATTTATATTGTCGCGATTCTACGAAATTGTATGAAAACTAGTATTTGTCTGACGAAGGAGTCTGATTTAGACTCCGAAACGTTACGCTTGAGAGTTCAAAGTGTTTTTTTTTGTTCATTGTTAAAGCAACAATTTCTTCTTGTAAAATTGTAGCCCCTGACAAATAAGTGCTCAAATTTTTACGCAGGGGCCTTTCTTCAATAATTATTTACAAAAATTTTCTAATTGTTTCTTGTTTCAGAGACTGGGGGAGAAAACCCAAATTAAGTTTTCAGGACTACTTGATAACAGTTTCTGTAGAACTACTCCGACATGAAAATCATATATGAACCATTTCATGAGTAATAATTTTTTTGGATGCCGATAAAACTATCTAATCGTTAGAATACACAAGTGACCAATAAAACCTATTGTATGTGTTACTTATTCGGACAAACATTATCATTTTCATGTTGAACTTCAAGGATTATGATTTTCGAAGGATTTTAAAGTTTTTCAGAAATTCGTTATTCAGTTTGGTTTCATTGTGCGACTCATTCAAAGTTATTATGTTTGATTTTCCGTATATAGTAAATAAATAAATTATTCCTGAAATTTTTTGTGTTGAAATGTCATTTTTTGTGTCTGTTGGACACAGGAGTGAAAATAATCCTAAGGTTACTTCTGAAATGATGTAAGGTTCTAAACTGTGTAAATCATCATGGAAAAAAATACAGGGTGTTACATTTGAAAAAATCGAGAAAAAACAATTGGAAATTCTTCATATTTGGAAATTGATAACGGACACCCTTGTATTAAAGAGGTTGATCATTCAGGAACGATGACTAGGCAAATTCTTAAGTTTAAAGAAAGTCTGATGAAATTCATTTTTCTATCGCTTCTTGAAATGGATAGAGTGCTTTTTACAGAACTACTATTTCGTAGAAATTTTGCAGTTTTTTCTGAATAAGAACAGTACCGTTGGAAAAATATTCCTATTATTTTGCGTCATGATGGAGGTATTGAGAGCATTCAAAATATCCGAAAATATAAGGGGTGTTCCGTTCAAAAAATCATTCATTTGTAGCAGAATTTTATTTGGTAACACCATTTATATTAGAAAATAATTTCTGGAGATGCAGAACTGAAAGTACAAATGGAATGCTTTTCAACAAATTTTTAAAATGTCTGGTTTGGCAGCTAAGGAAGCTTAACGCTCTTTTGTAGGACCCTGTATACATTTTTAGACGCCGGGCTTGCATTTTCGTAATCATCGAAGGCAAACTGTAAAAAATAGCATCTTTGACACTCGCTTGAACTGAAGAGACTCAACAAATCACAAAAATGTCAAAGAAGTTTTTTTGAAGTACGCGAGTAGTGGAACCCGATCAGACTTATAAAACACAAAAAACAGATAACTTGATCGGTTTGGAAATTCTCCTTCGAAATGTTATTTTTTGAGTTGACTTAGCAATAGGCATATTTTACTCATCATTACTATCTTTCGACACACATCAGGAAAATATCAATCTCAATTCAATATATATTCCCAAGCTTTCTCATTCAAATCTCTATTCATCATTAAAACTGACCTTTTTGATTTTCAGAATGATTTCAATGAACTCGAATGCGAAATGCTGCCACAGTATCAGGAAGTGATGAAAATTGTGAATTTCATCGATACTGTAGTTACTCTCATCGTTCCCCCTCATCATGATCGTACTCATGAATACAATGATTGCCAGGAGTTTAATAATGTTTCGCAGAAAGATGCTGGATAAAAAACTGAATGGGGGAAATCCAGATGAAATTGACAGCAGGAGTATTCCTTTCACAGAATCTAAGGTACGTATAGAGACTTTAATGTTCTATGTCAGGCCGCAGTTTCGAGACAGGTTTCGAACAAATTCAAATTGATGATTCCCTAAATATTATTGCAAATAAGCTCTATTGGAAATTAAAACCGCTAATTTTAGATGAACCAAAAAAAAAACATTTTAAGAAATTCTTTAGGGTTTCCAATCTCAGTCTCTGAAACAGAAATTATTGAATAATGAAAATAGTCTAAGATCCCAGGGCCCCCAGACGTTTTGATTGTTTCTGGCAGAATGTTTGGGCCCTTGGAATTGGTCTGGCTTTACACAAAAAGTATTAAAATAATCCCCCAAGGATTATATTCAAAATTGAAGACTTCGAATGTAAGAAAAGTTCTTTTTCAATGAAATTTTGAGCATCTGGGAGGAATTACGGCTCACGGAAACGGCAATATGAAATATTTATTTTTTATAATATTCTGCGTGACATATATAAAAATCAGTGCTTCGAATTTAACAAAAGTGCTGAATCTGGCCATTTCGCAACAATGTTTCTAAATGTGATTTTTTTTATTGAAATTTAAAGCGTCTGGGAGGAATTACGGCTCACGGAATCGGTCTGGCAATATGAAATATTTATTTTTCATAATATTCTGCGCGACATATATAAAAATGCGGTATTTTGGTCTGATAATATCGTGCCCAAGGTTGAAAAATCGTGCCCACAAAAATTGCACCCAAATGGGTAAGTATTAAAAGTAAAAATAAAGAAAATGAATACTATTCTATCCCTGAGTTGCAGCAACGTCCATTAAAATTTAACGCTCCCTTAATCCATAGACGGTAGCCATAGATACTCCGTTTAAGGGAGGATTAAGGCAGCTTTAAATTCAATGGACGTTGCTGCAACTCAGGGTAAGTGATTTCCTTACATGAAGATAGGGAGACTCAAATCCTTTTCGGGAAGTTAACTCAGTATATCAAATATCACGCAAGTATTAAAAGAAACTGAATTTCTTTATGAAATCAAAACTTAAATATTTTTTATAACTAGAAGTCTCAGTAGGTACCTAAATCCTTGATTTATATATGGACAACTCTCAAAAATACCCAATATCGATTAAATATCAAACTTGATCAATTTATTTTTCAACCCCAAAATTATATGGATAATATTATAGTACGTAAAAATGAATCCTGACATTAATTCTACAGTATACAAGGATTAAAAATGTATACTATCAAAGTATCACAACATCTGCAGCGCCCATACCATAACACTAACCCCCCCCTCGAATAGATGGACTTCTTGGACATAGCGAGGACTACGGGGTATGCGTGGGATTGTCCATACCCTTATTCTTCGAGAATCTGAAAATCGTCCATACCTGGATTCATCAGTGAAAAGGACACTACGCCATTGATGGTTCCAGTTGATATGTTGCCTTGCCCATTCCAGTCTTCGACGCTTATGGACACGTGTTAATGGAACTCCTCTTAATCTAGAACCTAGATTCACCTCTCTCAAACGTCGTCTGAACGTTTCGATGAAAATTTGGGCCCCACTAGCATTTTGAAGAGTATTCCGTAGCATTCTACACGTAGATGTAGACTTTCTTCTCGGTGATGAAACGAACCTGAGCAGGTGTTGTTTTTCGTCGCCACCAAGCCTCGGTCTTTTCAACAGGGAACCTGTCT